>UCOH01011622.1:0-66728 GCA_900474275.1 Synergus japonicus | reverse complement strand
AAGGGAATGGTAAAAGGAATGGTAAAGGGAATGGCAAAGGGAATGGCAAAGGGAACGGCAAAAGGAATGGCTAAGGGAATGGTAAAGGGAATGGCAAAGGGAATGGCAAAGGGAACGGCAAAAGGAATGGCTAAGGGAATGGCTAAGGGAATGGCAAAGGGAATGGTAAAAGGGAGTGGCAAAGGGAATGGTAAAAGGAATAGCAAAGGGATTGGTAAAAGGGATGCGACAATTTTTAACACGAAGGGGAGTACATACGAGCAACCTCGCAGACCACCTATGCGAATTTTTATGGCGTCGCCGCATTCGAAAAATAAATGCTGATCCATTCACTCAATTAATCATCGACATTAAAAGATTCTACCCGGGCAACTGATTGTCTTCAGTTTTTTTTAATAAAAATAATTAAATACTTAAAAAAAAAAAGAAAATCCGAAAAAACTAAAAAAAATAAAATATAAAAAATAAAAAAAAATATGCTCTTTAAAATTCTCCAACCTTCCCGTGGTAAAGAGCGTAAGTAGGTATCAAACCGAAACTAATGGAGATACTATTGTAAGCCTTGTATCGTTTATTTAATCGAAAACTATTACTCGTAGAAAAAAATGTTTCAAATAAAAAATGTGTATTTCGATGAGTTCTACAACTTTTCTTGGAAACATTTTTTTTTATTTTCCATATTAGCTGAGATAATCGCAAAAAAGCATGATTTTTATGGTTTTTTCATGGTTTCACCATGAAAAACGCCTAGTCGCCAATTTTCACTATCATTTTCGTAATCAGCGCGTCAAAATACATAAGTATACGGAGTCTCAATGAAATCAGAGCATGATGCTTTTCGGAACTCCACCCGTGTCTTGTAAGTGGCTTTGGTGAAAAATGTCGACAGTAGTTTCAAGACAGGGTCTCAGTTCAAGGTCACAAACACCTAAAACGAATTTTCCTTCTGGGGCTTTAAAGTAATCGAGGCCTCGGCCGATTTTTATTACCCATCCATTGCTTAATCTGAAAAAATTCATTGCATTTTATTTCATAAATTAATTTCACTTTTCATATAGATTTTTTTAATATAAATAATACTCGTGGAATTTTTAAAATTTAGTAAATAGATGATAAATAAAAATTTTCCTTACGAAATTTGTCGATCGTGAAGGGTTTCGGAATAGTCGATTTCCAAAGTTATGGAACGTTCGGCTAAACTTTTCCTAAGTTCTTCAAATCTTGCGATTTGATTTTTTGAGTCATCCGAGTCTTTCGTTGTTTTCAAATTTACTTTTGAGAGTGAATGACACTTTTGCACTGCCAGTTCGCAAAATCTGACGAGATTTTGACACTGAAAATAATTGAAAAATTAATTTTGCATTATAATTATAATTATTAAAGTGATTCTAAAGACTGACAACATATTTTGTCAATATTATATATTCACCTGATGGAAAGTTCTAACATAAGGGTCTTCTATTCGAATTTGCGAAACGCTCGCATCTAAAAACCTTCCAAAAACCGATCCATATCCGTAACCTGAAGATCCATTTTCAATTTTCATCTGCTCTCTGTATTTTCCGTGAGATTTTTTGTCTTCTATCAGAGCTTTTATACGTTCTGCTCTATCCATATATTGAGAAGCTCTTCCTTGAAAATGTTTTTTCTTCACTTGGTCTGTCGTTTCTACAATTTAACAAAGAAGGAAATTATTTCAATAAATTTACTAAAGTAGTAATAACAAATTATTACAATATTTCAATTAAATTTAAGAGGGTGTTGGAGCCAAGTTCTAATCTAAAAATCCGATTTCTTCATTTTACTCAACAAATATTAAATTTTGAATTTCTTCCCTCTGTAGAATTAATCAATTTTTAACTAGAAGTTTGCGTACAGAGCGAGAAATATATCTAATTCAAATATTTTTCAAGTAAAACGAACATATTTAATTTTAGAGTTGGATTTTGAATTCTTTGTTTTATGCAAAAAGTATTGAAATTAAATACCTTTTATACAATCAACTAAAATTTGCAATCCTTCTTGGTAAAGCACCAAAGCCATCGTATATTGTTCTTTTTGATCCATTTCGACTGCACGTTTCAAAATCATAACGGCTGCATTCTCCATTATAATTATTCTTATTATTACTAATTATAAAAATTAATTCTGAATGAATATTCAAATCCAGTGTTTAAATTTCCCGCCTTTAGGTTTCACACATGCGCACTTGATTTTCTACGTTTTCTACGTTTTCTACGGAGGTCTGCGTAAATTTACGTAAATATACATAAAGAAGAAGGTAAAACCTAACCTAAAATCAGTTGTCACTTGGACGCAGAGTCATTAGTATGAAAAAGAAACTTTCACTCAATGTCTCGGAGTATAAAAAACTAGTGTTATTGTTCCCTGAAGCTTACTTCTTCACTGGTATAAAATTTGGAATTTTTAATTTAGAGAAAGAGGTATTTTTAGACCTATATTTTATGCAGATGTTTAGGATCAAACATCGTCTGTCGTTGATGGCGCGAAAACTACAAAAATTAACAGAAATGTCATTTCAAGTTTGATTTTTATCTGTTTGTGCAGTAATGCAGTTTGTGCATGTTACTTCCATGTTGTTCAATGAAAAATAGACGCTTGTATCTAGAAATTAATCCTATTTCATTATAAAGATTTGGAACGGATTTAACTCGTATTTTGGAGTTTTATAGGTAGGAAGTTGATATATATGTTTATCTATATATCAAATATATTTACGAAGTGTCTAAACATCCGGCTATTTACATATAAACAAAGATATAAAATTAAAATAATATCTTTTATATTATTTATATATAAAATATCTAAAATGGTAAAATATCTTTGATATAAATAAGAATTGTGCCCGTATTCTGTTGATAAAGTGAAAAGTGATTTGTTCATCTATACATATTTATCTAATATCTATATATAATATAATTTTATTAGGTTATTGAAATAAAACAAAGGGCAGACATTGCTATTACATAATTATCAATAGAAAATATTAAAAAATGAGTCATTTTCACTGTATATATTAATGTGACAAATAAAATGAATATACTTGAGTTTTGGCATAGATAATTGTTAATTTTTATTTGTAAATGATTTCATTTTATAAGTCTCTTTATATTCAACAGAAAATTGAACAACTTTTGAAACAGATAATGAAGCCCACTAAAAGTTCCTCGGCAGAAACTCACTGGGGCGAATTACCAGCTCGTGAGCTTCACAAGCAGGAAGTAATAACGCCAGATATTATCGAAAATATTTGGAGGACAGTTCTTGAGGATTCGGACAATCCTGGTGGCGATTATGGAGAAAAAAATGATATTATGTGAGCGAAAATATATTTAATTTCGATTCTTTTTGAATAAAATCAAAAATTCAAAATCTAACTAGATTAGAACTTGGCTTCAACACCCTTAATATTTAAATTTTTTCACAGGATGCCGATGGGAAATGTGCATGTCTTAAACACGATAAATTACCATAAACAATTGAGGGCAATGGTAAGAAAAAATGTGCTAAATAAAGTAATTTTAAATCTATGTAAATACATAAGAACTTTTAATTTTAGGAAGATGGAACTGTTTTGAAAGACGTAACTTTTATGGAAGATGATTCTGAGCCGGCAGAGCCGAAAAATCCCTTTCGATTTTTAAATCCTCGTCAACCACGGTATATTTTATTTTATTTTTTAATGTTTGGACTTTCAACACACAAATTTTGACTGTTTTTTTTCTATATTTAAGGCTTTTCACATACCCTTTTAAAAAAAATTATCCGACGACGGAATTGAGGCCAGCGACAGCTCATAGTTTATTGAAACACTCGGTTATAGTTTTGTTGGCACATACCGGATTCGAAAAATCTTCTGATGTGGCAGTGGAAACTCTCACAGATGTTGCTGATTTTTTCTTGAAGAGGATTACCAGTCTTTTAAAAATTGCTTCTGAGCAGGACGACTATGGGTTTCCAGTAATTCTTTTTAACTTAAATATATTCTTAATTCCTTGAAAATTCAAGACTTTGAAGTGTTATTCTGGCTTCGGCGAAAAATTAGCATTTCAGTGAGAATAATTACTTTAAAATTGTTTTTCATAGGATGCAGTAGAAAGAGTTCTTCTCGAGTCGGGTGTGGGTGGAGTAGAAGAACTACATAATTATTACCAAAGCACAATATTGCGTTTTGAACAACGCGTCAAGAAGAAATTGCAAAATGCGATTGAGGAACAAAAAGTTAAGCTTGATGCTTGCAACACAAAGTGAGTAGTGTTCATTTTTACATTTTCATCAGAGATGGTATTAGATTTGTGTAAAATACATGGATAGAATCTTAATTTTTTAAATAAAAATTAAAATGTCTAAATATTTCTCAAAAAATTTCAGAATGGAATTGGACGAAATTGCGAGTCGATTTCAGTTCCAAGAGTTTGACCAGTTTGGGAATGCTTGTGACCGGGAAGTGCCAACCCTTCAGCTACTCGATCCCGACATGGGATTTCCACCGAGTCTCGACGCAGGTTTCCAAATGTTGCACAGCCTTGAACAGGACGAGTCGGTATTTTCTTAGAAATTCGCTATCGTTTTTCTTTCGAGGATTCAATCTAATGTGTTAACGGATTCACATAAACGATACGGAATTTCGTTTTGCAGATTAAATAGCCTCGAAGTCGAAGATGAAGAAGTGAGTGTGAGCAATTCACCAGCAGCTCACCGACGACCTGATTTTACAGTTGAAAAAAAGAAATCTTAATCCGTCCAAAATCAAACTCGACTAACATCGATTTTTTCGAAGTTTATTTTGTATTCACTAAGTAAAAAGTAGTTGTTTAATGATTAAAGTTAAAATATAAGTAAAATAAAGGACTGAAATTTTTACAAGTGATTATTTATTTGGAGAAAGGTAGCTATGTGCAAGATGGTAAATCTGTGCTTGAGTTCGTGGAAGAAGAGCGTTGTCTTGTAAGCGTATCACATATGCGTGGTTATTTTGATTCTTTAGTGCATAGAATGTTCCGTGGTCTTTCATTCCAATAAGTTCACCCTTCTTTATTATTGGTTCAGCTTCAGGACGTCCGTGTTCTCGAATTTTCCCCGTATTATCATAATAAAACGGCTCAGGAAGAGGACGCTTTTCAGGAAAGTGCTGTAAACTTAATTCTGTAAAGAGAAATAGAAATGGAATTATTGTATAGAATTGAAGGTCAATTTAAAAGAATTAGAAAGCAACAAGAAGTAAATGAAAAGGATTTTAAAACATCCGAAAGTTTTCAAGGTGAATTCAAAAGAATATTAAGGGTGTTGGAGCCAAGCTCTAATCTAAAAATTCGATTTCTTCATTTTACTTAACAAATATTATAATTGGAATTTTTTCGCTCTATACGCAGTACATATTATGTTTGATAAAAGATTAGCGATACAGAGATAAAAAGTATTTATCTACAATTTTCGTTCAGTAAAATGGAGAATGGATTTTCGAGCTTAACACTTGGTTCCAACGCCCTTAGGGATTAAAAAAAATATTGAACACTTTAGGATGAATCAAAAACCAAAAATTGAGATGGTTAAAGATTAAAAAAAATTAAAATAATTTTATACAAACCAATAGAATTGAAGAAAATTGCCAATGATAAAAGCAAGGCGCCAATAACAACTCGCATGTTTTCTAATTAAATGTAACTGATTCTTGTATATAGAAATTCACGAAACGTGTAACTTAATTAATTTTTGGAAACATTTTAATAAGTATTTATACTGGTTTTGTGATATGTTTTGCACAAATAATTTAAAATGATACCAATTACGGTATTTGTAAACATAAAAGTTAGCAAAAATTATAACGACAGTTTTATAACGAAAAGCCTCTAAATTTAACTTGCAATATTTACATAAAAAACAAAACTTCCTCTATAAGGAAGCAAAAACAAGCAAAAACATGATTTATTGTCGAAATTAGGCAATCGATTCGTTTTTTAAAATTTTGTGAAGAATTTAAGGATGAAAATATCCGTGTCATATTAATCCTCCAGGTTGTGTATCTTCGCTCATAAGATAATTTATATACACATCATTTCTCATGTTCTCTAAGAGTTGATTCATTCAAGTTTTGCAATAATTCTTGAACATCATAATTATTCTTTTTTTACTTATGAGGCAGCATGACTCTAAATTAAGATAAAAGAAAATAAAAACAAGATATTGACAAAGTAAGAACGTCGATTTCATTTGTAATTCACAGCAATTTACACAACTTTAATTTTCGTTTTCAAAAAGATTATTAAGACAAAGAATATGAATTTTACAGAATTTATTGAAATTTGAAAAATATTAAAGGATTTCACGGTATTTCAAAGAATTTTATGCAATTTATTCTGATTTTCAAAAATTTTAAGGTATTTTACCAGTTATTGGGGTTTCATAGACTCTAAAGAAATTTAAAGAATTTAAAAATCTAATAAAGAGTTTTCATTGGATTTTCAAGTAATTCAAAGTATTTATCGAGATTTCTTGGGATTTTAAATAATTGTGAAGGATTTAACGATATTTTATGTGATATATTACTTACAATCTGAATTTTATTGTTTAAAAAAATATAAAAACGAAAAACCTCTTCAAGGTAAAGTTTTATTGTGTGGATAACTTATCACAGGAAAGTAATAATAGAAATAAGACAAGTCAGCAAGAAAATTAAGTATAAAATTTACTTGCGAAGTTACACATACAAATATATATAAAACTGAAATTAATAGAATCGAAAAAAAATTATATTATTTAAAATTAAGTCCCTTGAAATCAGATGAAATCTTTTAAAAAAAATTCCTGAAAATCCACTGAAATTTCTTAAAATCCCTTGAATTCCTTAAGATTACAATATCTTAAAATCTTTAACATCCTTCAAAATCTAACTTACAGTCAAAAGTGGATAATTCAAACAATTTGATTTCGTGAAGGAATTAGAGTGAATTAAATGCGCTTTAAATTTATCCTGTTTTATTGAATATCTATATCTATATTATCTAATATAATTTTATTTTCTTCCATTTTCGAAAACTGTCGTAAAATTTATATCATAACATCATAAAGTTTATTTTTAAAAATATCGCAAATTTTGTCATTTTTTGACGTTTATAAGTTCTAAAAATTTAAGCACTCAAATTCCTGCAAAACGTTTTGCAAAACAAGTGTTAAATATATCTTCTAAAAGTACAATCATGAAAGAAACTCATGACAGCTATAAAACTGCGAATTCATAAATTTATATTAAGATAAAACGATGACGCTTATACGTATGTAACAGCTCGAAATATTTATTTAAGTGCGTAATTTGTGAAATCCTCTACGAACAAAAACTCTACAAAATAATGCGAGTTTTAACTGGAATACTTTTCTTAACTTATTTAGCGGTTTTGCTTAATTCGATTGGTAAGTTTACATAAACTATCATAAATACAATGGCAATGAGTTATTCTTTGAAAACTTTTAATTATTTAAAATTTTTAATTATTATTTTAAATTCACTTGAATTAATATTTAGTTTTTTTGCTTCCTCATAGACTCATAGAGGAAGCTTTTTAATAGTGATGGCAAAATCCAGTTTAAAATCAAAGTTTTTTTTATCAATACAACTTCACAGCTACTGCAACTAGTTTATTTACTTGTATAAAAAATAAATTTCAATATCTTTTCACAGACCTAAGTACACAGCGGGTGCCTGAAAGGCCACTAGCACCCAATGTACTTCCTCATCCTTTTTATTATGATAATCATCATAACATTCGTGCACGTGGATTTCCTAATGCTCAACCAGTTATAAGGGGTGTATATTTAATTGGAATGATAGATGGAGACTCATTTCATGCAATAGTTGATGAAGAAGAAGAGGACCGTTTGTTCATGGTAGATTTACAACGGCACGTTATTATAGAACAGACCGGCCCACAAATTGATGCGCGTTTTCATGGACACAATGTCCCAGTTAGACATCATGGCTAATTTCGGCATACTTTATCCAATGGACTACGGTCAATAAAACAATTAATTCGAGAGAAGAAAAATGTAAACAATTTTTTTATAAACATCATTCATGATCTATCATGATGTAAGCACCTACCTAGAATCGACTACTAAAATAAAAAGCTTAAACCTACTCCCCATATTCCCTTCTTACCTTCGCATCCTGCATGCCTCCATTTCAGCGTGACCTACGGAAAGAAAGAAGAAGCAAAAGAAGACAGTGGTTGTATCCTTTCTAAAAATCAAAAAACCTTATCCCGTTCCACATCCACAAAGAAAAATAACAATCCACCTGTAAAGGTGATTGTTATTCGACGTCAAACACGACTTATCACTTTAAGTGACCTCCAGATTCCTTTAATGAAGAAATTTCCTAATCACCTTAACCTTTTTGTATATAAGAAAATAGTAGTGAAAGATTTCTACTCATTTACATAAATGTTGGCATTCAGTATATTTTTGGGTTTGGAAACTTGTAGACATAGAATATGTAGTGCAAAATTATTTACGTAATTGTCTTTGGAATTTCTTCACAAACGGTATTATCATTCGCACATAAATTAAATTTAAGAATTTACTATCGTCCAGCTCCACCAGCACCAGGTGGACCACCTTCAGGATTTTGTGCCGACACCAGAACGAATAAGATCAAACCCGGTACGATAAACATCCACTGAAAATAAGAAAAAAAGATTATCTCGTATATCTAAACGATATTTTTCTTGATCTCTCAAATTTCTATTTCTATTTTCTGTCTCCTTAAATTTATTCAAGCATTAAAATATTTTCAAGTGCTTTTAAATTTCTCAAGAATCTTATTTTTGTAAGTTTCTTTAAAGCTTTTATAGCATTAAAGTAGAGTGGGGCGAAAAGGCAATTTTCTAATGTTAATTAAGTAAAATAAAGAATTTGAATTATGAGATTATAACTTGGATCCAATGCTCTTAATTCGGACTTGGATGACTTACGTATTTGGCTAAAAAGGATCTGTTATCCTTGACGTCTCCTCTCTCTCTAGCTTCACGTTCCTTCTCTAACTTATGTATGTAAGTGGCTGTGTCAGGTGTGGGGCCACCATCAGGATATTTTACTTGAACATTTGTAGTCCACATTTTTGTGGATGGTCCTTCGAAGTTACAAGGACCACGAGCCACAAGATTTATTGCTACTGGTTCTGCTGCACTGTCAAGCCAAATGTACAACGAATCCTCCAAATCCGTACCTAACAGGTGACACTAAAAGAACAAAAAAAAATTGTTTCAGTTTTACGCTCACGGTGCGTCTGAACCAACTTTAATTGAAAGGTCTTTGCATATGAGATTATGCATTTGAAAAAAGTAGTATTCAAAACTTAATACCGCTAGTACAGAAGTCAGGAAAGTTGTTTCGCTTCCAGAAGACGTTCGAACAACAGCCTTTAAACGATATTTGCCTCCATTTTTAGCGAGGTTTTTCAGCTGTGATACTTGCGTATCTTGCAAGCCTATTTGGACTACATTCGCAGCTCCAAGGCGGATGCTGGATATGGAAATATTTCCTCTTTCGACGAAATTAGGTACCGGATCATCGTCAAATGAATGTGACAGCCTCATCTGCAACCAGCCATCGTAATCCAACTCACTCTGTAAAAAGAAAAATAGTGTTTTTTTAAAATTAAATCTGTGTATTTGATGTTTTTGGAATTCCTTTGAAATTTCTTGAAATCGCTTTACAATTTTTTCAAATTTCTTCCAATTCTATAAAACTCGTTTTAAAAGACAAGGCAATCGTTTAAAACAACATTTTCTTAAATCTATTGAAAAAGTTTCAAATTTAATATTTATTAAGTAAAATGAAGAAATAGAGTTTTTAGATTGGTACTTAAATAATTAGGTAAATCAATGAAAAATAAATAGAAATACCCTAAAACTTGTTTAGGTAATAATTCATTGAAATCTTATCAATTCTCTTGGAACTTTTTAAGAAATTAAAACAAAATATATTCTTTGCATACTAAAAGAGGTTAGTTTTCAAGAAGGGATACAAAGTACTTTGTCTTTAAACTTTTTAAAATCTTACATTTGATAATAACAGTAATAGAAAATATCAACAAATCTTTGTAGAATATAAATTATAATTTATTTCTATATTTTTTTACTTACCCCTAGTATAAACGTTGGTAAGGAAAGCAAACAAATTGCCACGTAAGATAATATATACATCTTATTCTCTTTTTGAATTATATTTTTCACAATTTAAATCATTAATTATAGCGTGTTATTTTCTGGCTAGAAAACTATACGTTTCATTTAATATTATGCAGCTACTTTACCATTATTTAAACGATTTATAAATAATGGAAACCATGTATATGTAAATGACTATGACGTCCTTCACTTTAAGCCAATGTATATAAAGAATAGAGGTGAAAAGGTATAGGCTCTCCTATAAGTGGAAGTATCTCCCTAATACACAGAGAAAGGAGATGAAAGGACCGCTACCTATCTCCCTTTAATCGCTTCACTAGAGAGAGACAAATAGCGGTCCTTTCATCTTTTTTCTCTTTCTATTAGGGAGACACTTTCATTGCATGCATTTTCATCTCCCCGTATTCTTATACGTATGTATCTCTATTCTACATACTTCGTGGTCTAGTGCAGTGTATTTCTTGCCGTTTTACTGATTTGGCTGATTTGTAATGCTTTTTAAAAATATTGAACATTTATAAATGATTATCTGAATTATCCTGTCAAAGGTGAATATCTATTTTAAAATAATAAAATTAAATTTTCGTAATGACAACTGGGGATTTCAGTGAATTTAGAAACACCTACTTTGTGGTTAGATAAAATAATCGAAATTACTGTTTATTTTTCATATTCTCTTTATTTATTTCTTTAATAAAAAAATAACTTGTTTAAATGAACTTCAGTTATATAGGAGCGTCATATGTAAATTTAAAGTATCAAGAAGTTAATAATCTAAGAGTTCAAATTTATATTTTTCCAAACGCAGTATATTTTTCAGAATTTTACACCGGGATCATTAGTGATTTCCTGGAGAAATTTTAAGGATGTTAGACCCTAGTTGCTGTGACTTAATCTAATTTTGTTTATAGATGTCTAATGAGGATCCGACCTGTGTGTTGAAATTGCTGAAAGATTTGAGATCGGGAACGCAAGCTTATAGGCGAAGTAGTGGAATTCCGTTACGCCTTTCTGGAGATACTCCAAAGGCGAAAAGTTTTAATGATGAGGAATCCAAGGCAACTCCTAAGCGACCTAGATTAGACGAATCTGCCAATTCGACTATTTCGGAATCGATACCCAACAGTCCATGGGAATGGAGGCGTTTGAAGGGAGAGGTGAGATTAAAAGAATTAATTGAAAACAATTGATACGTTAATTCAAGATTCTTAATATATTTCCTCTTACAGATGATATCACTAAAGGCGAGATTAGCTCACCAGGAATCGACAGTTGACCAATTGCACAAATTGCGACGAGAGATGGAAGAAGTTTTCGATAAGGAAAAGCGTATTTTAGAAGTACAAATAGAACAAGACAAGCAAATTATCAACCAACTAGAATTGAGGATTGACGTCGGCAGACGAAATTTACAAGAAGCTCGCGATGTACAAGCAAAGTGTGAAAAGGATTTATTTCAGGTACATCATGATTTTTTTATAGGTAAAATATTTCTTTTATATCTTGGTATGTTTTTATCTAAGACAAAAATCTTTGATTCCAATTTTTAGACGAGGACGACATTGCAGCACGAGATTGCTGCATTGCAAGAAGAAAATGCTGATTTAGTGAGAGAATTGAGAGAAATGAGTGAAAAAGAATCACCTTGCTCACCAGTGAATAGAAATGACGAATCCTCGGACGATAAATTGAAATTGGCAACAGCTGAGGCCCGAATTGCTGAACTTGAAGAGACGCTGAAAGAATCTAGGACTTGTCAGCAGCAATCTGAGCTTCAAACTGTTGAGATACAGAATTTAAAGAATGAAATTGAAAGACTAGAATCAGAAAAGGCTCTGTGGGAAGAAGGTAAACTTTTAGTGACTCGGGCTTCTAGAGCAAGTGATCTTGAAAAGGAATTAAATGTCGCGAAAGAAACTATTGCGGCTTTAAAAGAATCTGTGAAAGGAAAATTACTCTTGGAAGAACAGATTGCTACTTTGACTCAACGGTACGTGACAAATTGGATAATTATTCATTATTCTTTCTGAAAATCAGATTTTCGGAAATCTCCTAAATTCTTTTAATTTGTGCGAATTATTTTGAACAATTTTAAATTTATCTTGAATTCTATTGAGTTTTATTTTCCTTTGAATTTTGAATTATAATTGTTGATGATATTAATCTAAAATCGATATTTCCTTCCAGCGTGGAACACACAGAACAAGTGGAAGAAATGGTCTCTCAATTACAAGTCCAGTGTGCTGAGTTATCTGATCGCCTCTCAGAATACGAGTGCATCGGATTTTCTGGTGGTCCTTCAGCCTTGAAACGGGAACTAAATCGTTTACAGAAAGCTGAGGCGAAAGGGGCCTGTGAGGAAGGGCAACTTCGTTCAGAAATTAAGGCTTCTCAAAGAGAGTGTCAAACTCTACAACAGAAATGGGAGGAAAGCCAAAAAATCTTGGCTGATAAGATAACTGCTTTGGATAGAATCAGTAAGCTAGTGAGCAGAACACAGAAAAAAATGCTTCTCGTTACTAGAGAGAGGGACAGCTACAGACAACAACTTGACTTATACGAGAAGGAAATCACTATCACTAATAACGATTCTAATAACGTAATGGCTGAGCGAATTCCTGCTCTGGAGCGTGCACTTGAGGGTTATAGGTAAAGTCTTTCAGTTTGAGTAAGCTTCACTTTTAATTTAGAGAACGTTCTATACCCATATGATGACCAGGATTGGTTTCCATTTTTAAATTTTGTGTCAAATATTAAAGATTAATCTAAAAAATTTCGACACGTTCAGAAATGTAAACATTGAAAACTCTTCCGCTTAGAGGCTTTTAATTTAAGTACATTTTAAATATGACTTCTTTGAATTTTAAGACTTTACAATCGAAATCACTAAACAGTGGACTTAGTATTTAATTATTTGCCTTCTGAATTAAATAATAAATCATTTTTCTTTTTAGGGAATTGGTAACGAAGCTAGAATTTGATTTGGAAGCTATCGATGATGGAAAACAAAGGGAAAATTACAGAAAACTGCAAGACGAAGTGGAAAAACTGAAAGAAGAACTTGAGTATCGTGCTTTAAAGGATTACTGTAATTGCAACTCGCGAGTCTTGCACTTTCGAATGAATCCAGCAGCGATTGCCGAGCAACAAGTAGAAGATAAGCAGAAAGCTCTTTTACGAGAAGTGGAAGAATTACGGTTGAATGTCGCATCTGGAAGTGCAGGAAACGTTGGAATCCCTTCTCTTCATGTACAAGGTTTGAAAATATTTGATATTTTATAAAATGTTTTGTTATAGCTTTCTTATGTTTTATCTTTCATTATTCAATTAATTTATAAACTAATTTTTAATTTGTAGTTTTAAGACTTGAAAAGTTAAAAATTAATAAGTTAAATTCTATTTACGACTTAACATTAACTTTTAAATTTATTCAAATAATTATTAATTTAAAATAATAACAAAAAAATGTTTGGTAAGTGTCGCAAGCGACTTGTGCCCTTACCAGTATATGTGTTCCATCCTTGTCTAGGGGAGTGCTAAACGTCTCTCCTTTCATACTACACAAGAACTGTACACTGTGTCTTCCTTATATATATTAACTACCTGAAATTGTCACACCTTGTGAGAAACGACATTTACCTTAATAACTGTAAAATTAATAATTTTAACAATAATCAAAAAATGGCAATGTACGGTATTTGTACAAACTCAATTTCTAAAGTAAGTTTCACTCAAAAATATCTATGGGATTTTCAAAATTTTTGAATTCTTGCTCCTTCCCGCGCAAAACAATCTCTCAGTAAAGTACAAAATTATTAGAGAACCCGTGGCTTTCTCTTATCGTTTAAAAATTTTTACAGTGAAGTACTAAAATATTCTAAATACTAAAATATACTAAATACTAAATAAATACTATTCTAAATATACTAAAATATAAATTTGTAAATGTAGATTTTTCTAAAAAGTATTTATTTTTTTTACAGAAATGAATGAGTTAAAGAAAACGCACGAGATCAAAATCGCACGTTTGAAGGATGCGTTTAAGGCCTCATCGCAAGAGTTTCGCCAGGCGTGTTATCAACTATTTGCGTGGAGAGTTGACAGAACAAAAGAAGGAATGTATAAATTGTCCAGTCAATATGCTGAGTCGCCGAACGACTTTTTATTTTTCCAGATTGATAACAACGGCGTCAATCTTTTGGAAACACCTTATTCAGCAACTCTGACTAATCTAATTGACCGATATTTAAAAATGCAACACAGTGTTCCAATGTTCCTCAATGCGTTGCAATCAGAATTATTTGAACAACAAACTGTTACAGATATGTACACAGATCTCTGAATTAATAAGGAATTAAGGACGTCGGGTTCAAGTGTTACGCTCAAAATTCTATTCTCCATTTTTTTTCAACGAAAATTATAAATAAATACTTTTTGCTCTGTAGCACTAATCTTTCTTCAGATTTAGGACGTGGAATAATTTTGAATAATATTTGGAGTAATATTTGCCCAACTGTCGTAAGCTGTATTTTTTTTATAAGAATCAAAAAAAAACTAATGAAATACTTTAATTATGTAAAAGATTGCACATATGAAAAATAAATGTTTTTTTTTTTTACTATAGATGAATTATTTTTTAATAATCGGTCTCACATCTAATTGCAATTACTTTGTTTTCTTATACACTTGTTTATTTCTTATATATCTATTTGCAGGTTGTTAGTAAAAATCCTGGTACATTTGGATTTTTATTTTTAAAATGTGGAAAAATCCGAGGCTAATCCGAACAACCTTTTCATTTACAAAGAGAGGTTTTTCCAAAGATTTTAAATTTGGCGGCTTAATTTCGGTCGGTAAGAGTCGGTAATGCATTGCGAGTCCGACGTTCCTTATTTTTACAAGTGTTTCATTTTCCAAGTTGTCAAGTCAAGCCAGACAAGAAAGGGTGAAATTTTGTGTGGAAGGGGAAGAATTGCTTGATTTTCATTAATGGCGGTTTGTCATTTCTTCGTCGCGTTTATTAAGCTGTTATTCGTAGAAATATTGCAAGATTTAATGTTTTCTAGTCCCTGTTGAGCATCCTAGAAAATGGAAATACAATTAACTCATTGCATGTTTATGTTGTATTGAAAATTTCAGCATGGTAAATGAGGTGAGTTGATATTTTCTATATCGAGCCGCGTCGTTGACGCGCTTTTGTGTTTTTATCATTTTTATCGATATAACATCCACATAATCCTTTCTTTGCGATGAAGCAACGGCACTATTTTTTTCTTTTTATTTCACAGCTGAAAGTAAAAGTCTCTGAAGCAGAAGAGATCTATCGCACAAAATATTACCCTGGTAAGTTATTTTATTTCAACGGACAACTTTTTTTCAATTTCAAGGGGTATAAATCTTGTAAACATGAATATTTATTATTATTTTAACTTATAATTGCATTATATATTAATTTTTATTGTGTCAATAACGTCTTTGTTTTTTGGAGTAATAAAAAAATGTGTTTTTGTGAAAATAGGCGGTTCTATCAGAGAGAAATTTTTATAATCTTACATTTTCCCGGGAACAAAAAACCAATTGGAGTGATTGGATTTAAATCGCTTTGTCAATTCGTCAATTCAATATCTTAATAGGAAATTTCTGTTTGGCTTCAATTCGATGCTATTTCGAATTTAACTCATATATTTTTTCAATGCGACTACTATCCGTTCATTAAATGTTTGTCTCTGAACAAAAGTTGGAATAAGTCAGTAAAAAATAAAATCGCTAATAAAAAAGATTCACGTCACTGTAAAGATATTTTAATTGCCAACATTTTTCCCGTTCATGGTTTTTCACATAAAAATTACATATTTTAAAAGTTACAAACAAAAAACAGGGTTATCGACATGTATTTCAGATCAGTGAATTTTTAGTTGTTGCATCTTTTTAAAAAATCAAGTGGCGTCTTCAAGGGCATATTTATTTATGGTAATACTTTACCATTAGAGCAAATTAGTGAAACCAATTATACATTCATAATAATAGATATTTTTAACAAATAAGAGTCAATAAACCTTCGTGGTATTAAATAAATTGCTAATAATAATATAATTATAATTATAATTCCATAATTACCCTTCTCTCATACCCTTTCACCTTTGAATCAAATTATTTATTTTTAAACTTTTAATCTAAAATTATCTAATATCGAACTTTTTGATTTATAGTAGTTCACAATCTTTTTCTGACCTATTTATTTTTTAAATTTACTAATTTAATATCAAATATGTTTTAGATTTCAGAGTAGCGAGTAGACGACAACTTGTTTGTACGTCCTGTGGCAACGATATTTCAAACACAGCCGGAAACGTTTTTAGTCATCCAATTTTGGTCATTTTACAGTGCGAAGTAAGTACTTGGAATATTATTTAAAATGCTGAATGTAAAAGTCCTTACATTAGTTACATGTTTCCTACTTTTCAAATGTTCAATATGGAATGTTACAAATTTTTTAATTTATTGTTTATAATTACATATTACTTCCGGAATTATATTTTAAATTAAATTACATTTTTAAATTTACATTTTTTCAGATTTCAAATTTTAAATTGCACAATATTCATGTTATAAAAATTTTACATTAAAGGCATTAATTACCATAAGAGTAAATTTAATTTCCTCAAGTTTACGTTCGCTGTTATAAATATTTTTTACTAAAACTAGGCCGTTTATCTACAGACGGAGGTAAATTGTCTAGTTTTAGGAAAAAATATTTAGTATTACGAGTATAAAATTGAAGTAACTAAATTTCTTCTATGGTAAAGTATCTCATGCCCTTAATAAACATTTTCGGAGTTTGAATTTTCGAGATTTATTTTCCCTATATTTTTTCACATGCGGGAGTTTTGGGTTTCGGGAAAAAGATATCCCAATTTTTTGGGAATTACTTAGTTTTACATATTCTTATTGCTTTTTATTTATTTAGATTTTAGTAGTCATGTAACCTTATAAAAATGTGATTTAAAAGCTAAGTATAAGGACATTAATCATTTAATATTCGATCTTATTATTTTTTAGACATGCGTGACTAAATGTGAGCGAACGGATTTTCATTCCAAGAAAGATAAGTGTCTTCTTTGCTGTAATAGCAGTACATACAAGTGTGGAAAAAAATCTTGTTGCTATGAATTCTGTAGGGTAAGTAACGATAATTAAATAATTGTTTATTAAAGTTCATTTTTTAAAATATATTATTTATTTACTTGGTTACCTTTTATTGCGATGAAAAATGCATAAACTTCGGGAATTTTTTTATATGCATTTGTTTCAAATTCTTTTGAATTCTTCTAAATATAATTTTGAATTTTTTAAAATTCAATTTTACATTAAAGGAGTTTTGAAAATTAACCTTTAGAAATACATTACTTTCAGAACTGTATAAAGAGAAATGTAAGCAAGTGTATTAAAGACGCTGAAAAAGACGATTGGAAGTGTTTCGTTTGCAATTCAAAACCTTTTTGGCGACTGAGAGGAGTTTGTGAAGTCATTATGTCTTCGACAAGCAAGTAAGAATTCTCTCTACAATTTATAATTTTTAGACATGCGAGATTAATTAAATTCTGAAAAGAGTCACATTTATCGAAACTAGATAACACTTTCTCTATCTATAGCCTTACTTTAGATCTCTAGACTTAAATTTTACATTTTTGTTTTTTTTCCTTACATTGTTTTACCAGTTAATTTATTTTTTATTTGAACGCTAAAAATCAGCAGGATTCGGAATTCGCTATTCGTTTCGAACCAACTTTCTGTTCCTGTTTTCCTTTCTTCATTTTCAAGATTACTATAGCTTCGAATTCAAGAATTATAAAATCGAAACTTGATGAAATCGAACGCAAATAAATCAGTAAAATGAATCTGAAATGATTTCGATAAAGAATCAAGATCTCTGCAGTGATTTTGTTTGGAGCTCATGTTTTACGAAGATAACATTTTATGTAAATAACATTAATTTGAAGATTTAAAAATGTCTCACAAATCTTCAGAAAATTTTTTTAAATTCTACAAATCAAACGAAAATTATGAAATATTAAGAAGCTGTGATTTTCAATCATTGAGAAATTTTTATTACTTTTTAGGAATTACTTGTCATTCTTACTGGAAATTCTGAACGTTTTAAAAGATTTTTTGAGATTTTTTATTTCAAAAGTTGTTTTTTTTTCTAGAGATTTTAATGCACTTTAAGGAATTTTAAAGAACTTCACGAGATTTTTATGATGTTTCTATGAATTTCAGCGAATTTTAAGGAACTTCAATAAGTTTCCAATAATTTTCAGAGATTTTGGGGCATTTTAAGGGATTTTAAAATTTCTCGTGAAGTTTTAAAATATTTCAAAAGATTCTGAAAATATTTTGTGGAATTATGAGGCATTACAGGAAATTTTAAAAGATTTTTAGGAATTTTAAAAGATTTTGAATTTCTCATGGAATTTAAAGTATTTAAAATGATTTGGAGGTATTTTAAAAAGATTAGTGAAAATTGAATAGTGTGTGTATCAGAATTATCGGAGTAATCGGTCCCTCGTAAGAAAGAGAAATTAGAGTAAATTTTTATTCGGTGAAATAAAAATAATGTGAAATAATTATTCGGTGTTAAGAATTCTAGAAAAATAAGTTCGTTTTTTAAAGGTGTTGGACCCAAGTGTTAAGCTTCAAATTCCATTCTCCATTTTACTCAATGAAAATTATAGATAAATATTTTTTCTTTCTGTAGCGCTAATCTTTTTTCAAGTATAAGACTGCGTAACGAGGGAAAAATTTAATATTTAATTTAAGAGGGAAATATTTAATTTCGATACTTTTTGTATAAAACGAAGAGTTCAAAAATTGACTTCAAAATTCAATATTTTCAATTTTTTTGAAAAATGTATGAGTAAATGTATGTTTTTCCTTAATTGTATAGAGGGAAATAATTCAAATGTTAATATTTGTTGAGTAAAGTGAAGAAATAAAATTTTCAGATTAGATCGTGGCTCCAACACCCTTAAGAGAAGTAGCACTTAGTTCCAAACGTCGCAATGCATAAATTTTTATTCGCTTTTCCTCTTGTAGTTCTTTCTGTAGTAATTCTCTGCACAAAAATAAATATAACACAATCCAGATGGTAAATTCATCAACTGCATTTAACCACGTCGGTGATTTAATCCGCGAAACTATTAATCTCAAGAATCCACCTAGAGCTCGAAACCTATCTGTTGCCGTACAATCGACTGAGATATCCTGACATCTCGAAATTTGCGAGCAGAAAGAATCGACAATCGAAGAGCGAATAGAAGATGTGCATGCAACGTTCGACGCCATCAGACTATTCAGGACTGAAACTTTTTTTCAGAAGGAAGAAACAGTCCCGACCTGCCTCACGAGAGACAAGCTTGGACTCCAGCACTGAGCGTTCCAAGCGGCACAAAATAATATCTCCTTTCAGAACAAAAGAATTGCGTAAATCAAAAAAGACTCTTAAGACTCTTCACTCTCTCTGCGACGACAGCAACGAGGACGAAAGAAACTCAGTGGATTCCGCTCGGCCTCTCTACCAAAAAGGATTAAGCGACGTTGAGGATAGTTCCGAAAGTCGACTGTCTATAGGTTCCTCAATTTCGGAAGACTTTGAATCCGCCCAGAAGAGGTCAACTTCTAGAAAAGAGTCTTCCAACCGAATTTCCAGAAAAGTTACCAAGTCCCCGAGTCCGAGCAGTAGTTCCAGCTCTCGCTTTCAAAAATCCAAACACCGGAAGAAGGAGAAAATGAAGATTCAGGAGAAACAGAAACGTAAACTTTACACTCCCACGGTTGAGGAAATCATTCTCTCGCCTGCTATCTCCAGTGACGAGGACCACGACAAGGAAAAAAAACACGCTTCGCTAAGGTTCAAACACCACTTCTCGTTGCTCTTTGAAAATGCGAAGGCTCTTCTCAAGAAAGTTTCCTTTGCACTCGATAAATGCGAGAAGAATTGCTTGAAGAAGAATTATATAAAAGAGGACGACGCTTTAGAGACAACGAAACGATTTGAGAAAATTCTTAGGGATCTCGAATCCGAAACAGTCGACAAGTATAAGGAAGTTGATCAAACTTATAAATCGTGGCAGAAGAACTTCAGTTCGTGTTTTAGGGCCCGGAATGGCATCAAAAAGAAGAAAAGGCTGTGCAGTTCTTCTTCGAGTGAAGCTGAGGAAAAGGAAATTGAAGTAGAAAAAGAAATTGAATCAGGAGAGGAAAACGAAGCAAAAAAGGATAGCGAGGCAGAAAAGGAAAAGGAAGGAGAAACTTTTACTGCGCAGAATGGAGTTGTCTCCGAATGTGATAGCGATGCTATTTTTTCTGCAGACGAAAGCCGAAAAAAAAGCTCAGAGAAAGCTTCCGAAAATTCTATTGAACAGGAGAAGTCTACAAAGAAAATATCAAGGGAAAAAAAGTCAAGAAGTGAATCACCAGTGAAATCCAAAAAGTCGGATAAGAGAAATTTGAGAAAAAGATCCGATGGAAGTTCGGAAGAAATTGACTCAGTCACCCAGAATGGAAGGTATTCATCTCCTGAAAAAGAGCTTTCTGAAAAGACAAAAAAGTCGGAGAATAAGCCCGGATCTGCAGGAAAATCTGACGTCGAGGAAGAAGAAGCGAGGAAGAAATTGCTTCTTTCAGACTCGGACGACTCAGTGCTAAGCAGGCCGAAATCTATCGCTGACTCCGTCGCGAGTTGCAGTACAATCCTTGGAAATCTGAGTTCCCCAGTCCATGAAGACTCTCCAGAGATCAACCTGAGTCAAAGTGATAAGGACGAGGATTTGAAGGCCAAAGAGGCGCTCCTTAAATCCTCTAGCGATTCTGCGGGAAGCGAGGTCGAGACGAAAGGAAAATCGAAAAAACGGAAGGAGAAAAAATCAGAAATAGAGTCAGAGGAGAAGGTGAGTCAAGAGTCTGATAATCAGGTGGGCGAAGTAGTTGAGAAAAGGTTGGAAATTGAGAAGAATTTGGAAATTGAGAACAGTTCAAGTGTAGAAAATAGTTCAAAGATTGGTAAAGAAGTAGAGGCAGATTCAGAGAAAGAAGTTTGGAAAACGAAAGTCCAGAAGGAGAAGCATATTTCGAAAAAGACGATCACGTCGAGCGACTCTGGATTGGAGGATGCGGAGGGAGAAAATATATCGAAGTCTCAAAGCGATAGAATTGCGAATGAAAAAGCAAAGAAGAATTTACTGAAGTCGAGCAGCGATTCGAGTTCGGAGAGAATAGTTGATGATACGGATGATAATCTAAAGGCGAAACGGTCTCTATTGAAATCCTCGTCTGACGAAGACAGTCCCGATATGTTCAACTCTTTCGAGTTGAAAAAGTCGAAACGAAAGCGAAACGATTCAGTTTCTGAGAATTCCGAATCCTATCGATTGCAGCGTAGGAAGCGATTTAAGCTTTCGAAAAATACGTATTACAGGGCAGACAAGAAGCTGAGAATGTTGTGTCGCGTTGAGTTGAAGAGACTGAGCAGAAACGTTCTAAGGAAACATGCAAAAGCACTGCAAAGGTCAAAGCAGCACCTGGAACGAGAAAAATTGAAAAGGTATACGGCTCAATGAAAGAGGTTTATTAAGAGTTAGGGTGGTGCATGGGGATCCAATCTTTTGTAATAATCATTATCGGGGTTTTCTTTAATTAAATTCGCTTCCTAAACAGACCCTATTTTTTCATTTGAACTTTATTTTTACAAAAAAGAGAGACTTTTCAATTTTTTAAATAAATTTCTAGATATTGAATCGTTTCGACAAATCGATCAATACCGTATTTTTTCACATTGGGGATTTTGGTTCCCCCGGCAAAAAGATGTTTTTCCGAAATAATAAGCTTATTTAGAAAATATTCTTTAACAATTTGATTGCATTTTATCATATAAACAGATTTAAACGATTAATAATTTGGGTCCCCAACCAAAAAACCAGAAACGATATTTCTTAAGTAATTTTCCTTTCTTGGGCTTCGATTAAAATAGAACCAAGAATTCCGAGGCTGTAAAAAACCCTTTATTATATTATTTTCTAGCCATAAATTCGTCAGGAATACGCGATCGAATTATTTGTAGGTCAGTTAGGAAATTTTTCGCGAGATTTCATAAAAGATTTTTATTATTATTTCATTTTGATAAATGGCGATTTACACCGCAATTTTCCATTATTATTATTATGAGGTTCTTTTTTTACAAAATAGTAATACCTCATATAAAAAATTAATTTTTTTTATATTTTGCTATTTATTGTTGACATTATTGTTAGGAGAGTGTGTAAAACAATTCAAGCAAGTGCAATTTTTGAATTAAAAATTATTAATTTCGTTGATTAGAAACATAAAAATCGTTCTAAAGTTCAAATATTGACAGGGCTGTGCATAAATTAATTAATTTACTTAATATTAAACAATTTCCTTTGAACATAGAGTTATATTATAATAGTTATTATTTATTATAATTTTTGTTATTATTGTTAAAGCTTTTAAAAGTACAGCTTTTTTTCATTTAAAATCTCGTTGAAATTCGAATCTGAAGGGTTTTGATTTAAAAATATTTTGAACTTATCCTTCGGATATATTCGTTTCATAAATTTGAATTTTTTCACTACAGTTGCCTCCCATTAATCGGACTTTTGCAAACTTTATGAGTATTTTGATCCAAGCTAGTGTTTAATATTTGAGAGGCGACTTTACTTAAAAAAAATCGTCACTCATAAAATACATTTCTTGTTATTACTCATAAGATTTTGTAATTGAAATTTATTTTAAATTCTATTCAATTTGAATATATAATTACAAAAATATATTTTAATTGCAAATCACCATTTTATTGCGCAAAAAATTGGACGACTAAAAAGTAGTTGTACGAACTACAATATCCTTTGTCTATCAACACTTTTATATTACATATCTGTATGAAAATTAAAAATATGATTTCAAACAAGCGAGAATATGATTTCGCTTTTTTTTCTAAATAATACTTTGAGAATAATTGAAAATTAGCGGATGTGTATTTAGTTCAGATTGTACACATTTGAGTAAACTATAAAATAAAATGAAGTTGAAAACTTTCAAAGCAGTATTTATTTATTTGTTTGTCCTAATCAAGTAAAATACCCATTACAGTCTGGTTTCTATGGATCATATCGAAAAGACTAGAAAGAAAGGCGCCGTACATGATTCTTCAGATAGCGATTCCGATCTCGGATCCAACCATCGGAATCGTAGGAAAAAACAAATGGAAAATGATGAAACACTATTGGACCATTTGAAGAGGGTAGAAAACGGCGATAGTGATAATAAAGCTGATTCGAAATTGTCGGAAGAAGAAGTCTCGGCTGAAGTGGCCAAAAAGCAGACAACAAAAGAAGAACTTTTTGCCGAAGCGGACAAACGTGCGAAGGAGGCACTACTAAATAGTTCTGATTCCGAATTGGGTGAGTTTTTATTTTTATTTTATTTTTTTTTAATAAGATAATAAGTTAAGGGAATCTTGGAAGATTTCAAAAGATTCTAAGTAATTTTATGCGAAATTTTTGAACAATTTTAATAGCTCTATTGTTGAAAATTTATTGGCATTTTTAATAACTTTCTACCAGGGAAATTTGCTGAAAATCGGAAAAACTAATTACGTTTCAATTCCGAGAAAATTTTTTTCATATGTTAATCAAATTGTGTCTGAAATATTTCTTTTAATTGAATCTAGATTCTTTCAATTACTGACTAGATTAATGTTATTTTTAATCAGAATCATCAAACGGTCCACTGGAAGAGACTGATTCGGACAAAAAGACCAAAAAGGAGACGAAGAAAAAAGAAGAAAAGACAAAGAAAAAAGAAGAGGAAAAGATGGAAGATAAGGATGAATCAAAAGAAGAAGAAGAAGAAGTAGGAGATGCAAAATCTGACAACAAAAAGAGTGATAATTCTGAAAACGATGAGGTAACGTATCAAATTACAAATAATTTTTACTATTTAATTTTCTTTACTGATTCCAAGCTAATTTATTTTTTTTTTTCAATCAAGGAGAAAGAAAAACGAAAAGATAAATCAAAGTGGAAAGATGACAAAATTCTCAAGTTGAAAATTTCGGATTCAGACTCGGACATGGAGAAGGAAAAGTGGAATAAAAGTCAAGAGAAATTGAAAGAAAAGAAAAAAGACGGAGGGTACGTTCTATATATTTTATTTATGAATTCATTTTTAATGAATTACAGCACTATTACATTTTCGACTATTCACTTTTTAATCTCAGTATTTATTGCAGATCGAGTTCAAATGAAGAGGAGCCGAAGATCAAGAAAGTTCAGAAAAAGCGCACAAAGAGAAAAATTCTCGATTCAGATTCTGACATTAAAATTACTGATGATAGTAATTCTGATGCTTCTGATTTTGAGAACGGTAAAGATAAGGAGGAGAGCAAAAAGTCACGGAAACGAGCATCTCGAAAATCGTCTGATTCCGATTCTTCTCTGGAAGAAAAGAAGTAAATTATTGGGTTTACAATTCGATATTTTTGGTGTAAAAAAATATGAAGTTGTTAATTATTTCTTTTTTGTAGACCAAAGGCTAAGAGAAAACGGATAAAAGCTGTTTCTGACAGTGATAGTGACAGCGAAGCCGCTACTAATTCACAAGGTTCACCTCTTAAAGGGGGAAGAAAAAATATTCGAAAAGTACTCAAGGACAAACAAGTTGCTGAAGATACAAAGCAAGCCGCAAAAGAGGAAGAAGAAAGGCTTAAAAGGATATCGGATAGGCAAAAATTGGTACGAAAAATTAAACAGGAATTTTTTATCTATTTATCCTTAATTAAACATGTATCATTTCTACTCTTTTTTTATAGTACAATGAAATGTACGAGATAAGATTAGCAGGCGAGGAAAAAGTGGAAAAGCTGGTTCTGGACTTTGACGAGGAGACAAAAGAGGAATTGGTGAGTGTTCATCCAGATCTAGTGAAGCGTTTGAAGCCGCATCAGGCCCGAGGCATCAAATTTATGTGGGATGCTTGCTTCGAGTCCGTGGAACGAGTAAAGAATTCAAAGGGTTCTGGATGCATTATTGCACATTGTATGGGTCTAGGAAAAACATTCCAAATCGTGTCGCTCGTTCACACTCTTCTTAGCCATGAGGAAACTGGTATCAAGACGGTTATGGTTGTCTGTCCGCTTAGCACAGCTCTGAATTGGGCTGGCGAATTTGAAATGTGGCTTAAGGATCTTGACAATTATGACGATATCAACGTTTACGAACTCGGAAAGTGAGTAGCGACTTTAAGAATATTTAGAGATATTTTTAAGGGTATATTAGTTTTGCAATATAGAATCTATTTAAAAATCTATAATTTTTAATGTTTTGCAATTGTATCATTTTTAATCTTTTATTTTGAAATTTTTATAATTTTGAAAAGTTTTTTTTTCAATAAAATTGTACTAAAATAAATAATAGTATGCCTTCAAATTTATAATTGTACAATTTATAGTTTAATATACTTAAATGAAAAATATTTCTATCGAAGTAAGTGGCAATTGTTTTTTTGGAGATTTTAGAAGCGGCTTTCTATTAAATTATGAAATTTATTTTCTTCTAGGTACAAGCAAAACTTTGAGAGAAAATATCAGCTTGAGCATTGGCACAAAAACGGTGGCGTATTGATTATCGGCTACGACATGTTCCGAAATTTGACCGGAAGTGGGAAGAAAATGCGTAAATCAATGCAGCAAACAATTTTAGAATGTCTTGTGGATCCTGGACCAGATTTAGTCGTCTGTGATGAAGGGCATTTGTTGAAAAATGAAGACACCGCCTTAAGTAAAGCGATGAGAAAAATAAAATCTCTGCGTAGAATCGTCCTTACTGGGACACCTTTACAGAATAATTTAATTGAATGTAAGAGTTATTTTATTCCTTTACACATGGCTTCCTTAAGGGCATGTGTTACTACCATATGAATAATTGATTCAACTTTAAGCTCATTCTTTAATCATTAAAAGGGATGAACACATTTTAAAATAAATCATTTATTTTGCAGACCATTGCATGGTGCAATTCGTGAAGCCGAATCTGCTGGGAACGAAAAAAGAATTCTCGAATCGATTCGTCAATCCTATAAAGAACGGATCAGCTGCCGATTCGACTCCCTACGATGTCAAGTTGATGAAGAAGCGAGCTTTTATCCTTCACAATCTGTTGCAAGGCAGCGTTCAGAGGTTTGATTACTCTGTACTCACTCCCTTCTTACCTCCGAAGAATGAGTACGTTATCTCTGTGAAACTCACTCCACTCCAGGTGGAACTTTATCAGTATTATCTCGAAAATTTCACAAGGTGAGAACTATACTTTTCAATAATTGCACACTAATTTTAATGATTTTCAAGAAAGTACAAAAATTTTGGGATAGTCGAGTTTTTGGAATATGTATTTGGTTTTTACCAGTCCCGTGACTGAGAGTAGTGCTGATAGTCTTGTATTATGAATAACTTTTTTCTTTTTTGCAGAGGCACAGCTAGAGGTCCCCGTCTATTTCCAGACTATCACGCGTTACAGCGAATCTGCACACATCCAATCGTTATGAAAATGAATGCCGAAAAGATGGAAAAGAAGAGGCAGGAAGAAGAAACTGATTCAGAAGGTTCCTTGAAAGATTTTGTAGTCGATGGAAGCGACACTCCGGAGAGTAGTAGTGATAACAGTGGTGATGATGGCAGCGACATTCAGTGCATCGATTCCGATAAAGAAATGCCAAAAAAACGACGAGGAACTCGAGCCAATCCCGTCGGTGAGATAATTTCTAGTATTGTCGAATTTTTATTTATATACCTATTTTGAATATGTATTTTGTTAAATCTGCAAATGGTCTGAATTTAATTTATTTCCTTCATTTTTAGTGGCCACCCTCTAACGTTTTTTTTTTACCAGTAAATTTTTTTTATATTATATTTATCTAATTAATTTTACTAAAAGATCTGAATTAACTTCTTAATTAAATCAACAGATGATCCAATTCTTGAAGCTGAGCCAGAAATCGCAGAACCAAGAGAATGGTGGTCAGAAAAGATAAAACCGGAACACTTTGATGACATCAGAATTTCTGCAAAATTAGTTCTTCTCTTTGGAATTCTGAAAGAAAGTGAACAAATTGGCGATAAAGTGTAAGTATCTAAATTTTAAAATGAAAACACAAAACTGCAAGGAAGTTTAAGAATTTATATTTCACCTAAACTAGAAATTGAACTATTTCTCCAGTCTTTTCAATAATTTTAAATCATTTTTTTTACAGATTGGTCTTCTCTCAGTCTCTTTATTCACTCACACTCATTGAGGAATTTCTCTCTCGAATTGACGATGCGACGCAGAGTAACAATACTTCAGAAAAACTCGAGAATCACACCGGAAGTTGGTCTCTGGGTTTAGATTATTTCAGACTCGACGGACAAACTTCTGCGGAAAATCGGTCTCAGTGGTGCAAAATTTTCAACAGACCAACCAACACGAGAGCAAGGTTGTTCCTAATATCGACGAGAGCTGGAGGATTGGGAATAAACTTGACAGCTGCTAATCGAGTTATTATTTTCGATGCTAGCTGGAATCCCTCGCATGACGTTCAGAGTATTTTTAGGATATACCGGTACGTTTTATTTACACAACTTCTGTTTGAACTAGAACAATAAGCTTTCTTTTCTTTGTTATAGAAACAAGTAAATATTGAAATTACGAGTTTTCTGGACAATGCATTTTTTATAGAAGGAATTTGTCCTTTTGAATTTTAATAAACCAATCATCTTTTAAAGCTTAGCTTTTCCCAAATTGAAAATTTTATTCATTTTTATTGATTATAGGTTCGGACAAAAGAAACCCTGTTATATTTACCGATTCCTCTCAAAAGGAACCATGGAGGAGAAAATCTACAACCGACAAGTATCAAAATTGTCTCTCGCTTGCCGAGTCGTCGACGAACAACAAATTGAACGACATTTCAACAGCAGTGATCTTGCAGAATTATACACATTCGATCCGAATCCTCCTAGAGAAACGGAAACTCTTAATCTGCCCAAGGATCGTTTGCTGGCTGAACTTTTCCTTAAGTACAAAGACCTCGTTCATAATTATCACGAACACGATTCTCTATTAGAAAACAAGGTTCGGAAATTAAATTTATTTATTATTATTATTAGTCATCTCAGGTCGAATTTTTTTCTTTCAAAAATATGTACTGTCTTCAATTGTAGTACAATATGCACACTTTTTTATATTGAAGTCTATTAAACTTAGAAGAAATTTGGATTTTCTTTTGTTTATTTATTATATTGTTGCTTAAAGTTTTAAAACAGTGATATTATTCACTAAATAATTTTGAATACTTCAAATTTTTCATCTTTGAAAAAAAATTTTTTTAATTTTATTATTCAAATTTTATTGTCTTCTAGTTCTAAAACAATTTTTTGTTTTAGTTGGACGAAGTACTTGATGAGGAGGATCGGAAAATCGCATGGCAAGAATACGAAGATGAAAAGAAAGGAAGACCTGTTATGCAATTCCAACCGCAAAACCAATTTGGGTTGAATCCAATGATCCTGAACAACTTGTTGAATGGACCATTAAACATCGAAATCGAAAATATGATGAACTTATACAAGCAAGATGTGAGTTAAAATTTATGATAAAATATTTCTTTCTTTTTTACACGATTATAAAATACATAAGGAGTATAATTTTTTAAGGTCAAACGATTTCTAGAATTAAATATTATAGAGTTATTGATTTGAAAAATGTGATTTTATGTTTCAGTTCCCACATATGAATCCGCAACAGTTACGTCAACTAGCACAGAATAATATCATGAGCATGTACAATTACGTGGAAGGGCAGAATTTTATGAGAAACAGTCCTAATCAATATTTAGCTCAGGTAAATACAAAATAGAACAATTCAGTGGTTTCGTACAGTTCTTACTCTATCGAAATATTTTTAGTGTAAGTACACCACTGAAATTTCTATAATCAAATTGCACCTTTCAGTTTTAATAATGGATTCCAAAAAAAAAAAACTGAAAATTATAAGTTTCTTGTTTAAAAAAATTATTGTAATAATCTAAATATCAATTCATTTACAATTTTTGCAGCAATATGCACCTTTGATGCAGCCACGACTTCAACAACAACAGGAATCTCTTCGACAACAGGATCAACTGCTAAAGCAACAACAATTGTTAGCGCTGCAACGGCAACAACAAGAGCGCTACGCGCAAATGCCATCTGCCCAGCATCCCGCCCCTCTGATAGATGTGAGTTTATAAAAAAATTAGACAATATTTGAAGGCACCGTTCGAGGAGCTAATTATTCTCTATCTTTCTGCTTACAGATCTCTTCACCAACAAAAAATCAAGAGGAGTGAAATGCAGTATATTTTCTACTTAATCAAACAAGAAGAAATATTCGTCTTATCCTATTGGTTTAGTTTTTATTTATTTTATCATATCATTTTAGCATATTTTGGTCTCCATTTATGTAAAATTAATTAGGTTTAAGTAGTTAAAATGGAGGAAATATGCTCATCTGTTCAGCAACATGGTGTCATTAGTAAATTATAATAAATAAAAATTTCAGAATATGTAATGTTTATTTTCACAAGACCGAACGCGCGTCACGAACTTTATTGATCAATAAGGAATCGGGTCCATCACGCATTTTCAGCGTTACACTTTTCGATTATCGATACGTATGATCTTTTTAGAATAGGAGGATATGCGTACAAAGCAAGAAAATATCTAATTCAATTATTTTTAAACTAAAATGGAAATATTGAATTTTGAATTTATATTTTCAATTCTTCGTTTTATGCAAAAAGTATCGAAATTAAAGTATTATATTTGAAAAAAGATTAGTGCTACAGAGCGAAAAAATATTTATTAGTAATTTTCGTTGACTAAAATGGAGAATTTCATTTTGAGCTTACCGAATATAATAAAATAATAGCAGAATATTTATACTGTTTTAATACTTTTGCATCTTGGAAATAAATTATTTAATTGAATTTTAATTCATGAGAATGCCCAACTTTGCTTAACTTAATTAAGTGAACGGACGAGAACTTGCTTTCAAAGTGGCATGGTCGTGCACAAGATTTTTTAATATTTAAATTATACTGTATTTTATGTACATTTTTAAATTTAAATTCTCCATTTTAGTCAACGAAAATTATAAATAAATATTTATAATAAATATATAATAAATATTTTGTTCTCAAGTGAAGCAATGTTTCGCGCGTGGATGGTACCTGATAGTCTCTTCTCTTTTTATTCTAAAAAGATTATATGATCTTCTTTGATGTAAAATAAAAACTTATTTTTAATTTTAATTTGTCTATGGGGAGGGGGGTTTAAAACCCCCTTTGCGCACGGCCCTGGAAAATACAACCTTCTAAAGTTAAGTAATGTTCGCGCGGTCAGTACTTGGATGGGTGACCGCTTTGAAAATACAACCTTCTAAAGTTAAGCAATGTTCGCACGGTCAGTACTTGGATGGGTGGCCGCTTCGAAAAGACAACTTCTCAAGTTAAGCAATGTTCGCGCGGTTAGTACTTGGATGGGTGACCGCTTTATGAAAAAGCCCCTGCGTAAGAGCAACCCATCATACCTTCGCGCAACGAACAGTGACCCCTACAGGAGCCCGTACTCTACTGCGCATGCGTCGCACTCGGTACATGATTGGTTGCTATTCGCGCGTAATTTGAAATGCATAATAGCAACCAATCAGGCACCCATTGGAACGCATGCGCAGTAGAGTACGGGGCTCCTGTTGGGGCCACTGTTCTTTGCGCGAAGGTATGATGGGTTGCTCTTACGCAGGGGCTTTTTCATAAAGCGGTCACCCATCCAAGTACTGACCGCGCGAACATTGCTTAACTTGAGAAGTTGTCTTTTCAAAGCGGCCACCCATCCAATTACTGACCGCGCGAACATTGCTTAACTTTAGAAGGTTGTATTTTCCAGGGCCGTGCGCAAGGGGGGTTTCAAACCCCCCTCCCCATAGACAAATTAAAATTAAAAATAAGTTTTTATTTTACATCAAAGAAGATCATATGATCTTTTTAGAATAAAAAGAGAAGAGACTATCAGGTACCATCCACGCGCGAAACATTGCTTCACTTGAGAATTTGTGTTTGCAAAGCGGTCATCCATCCAAGTACTAACCGCGCGATAGTGTATGATCTTTTTAGAATGGGATTTCTGCCAAGAATTTAATTTTAATAAATCGACTAATGTTGAATATCTTTAATTTAAATTGTTTAAAGTTATTAGTAGTTGTTAAACTTTGCCTTCGGATTTTAAAAATTAAAAAAAAAGTTTTTTTTTAAATTAAAAATATCCAAAAAAATGATCTTTCGAAAAAAATTGTTAAAAGTGCCACAGTTCGAAGCCGTGAGGGCAAATGGAAGGGGTGATTTTAGCCATATATATTTCGTCAAATTTCGTCAAATTCAGCATAAAATTTATAAACATTGAAATATTTTATTCAACTCCAGTTGCTACATAAAATTTTCTACTCTAGACATGACAAACCAATTACTTAACACAACTTTTAACAGATGAAATCTATCATCATTTATCGTCGAAACTAAAACAAAGATCTTTTTCATTATTTTTTCTTGGTGTGATACCTATTTTAATAGTATACATAGATAAAAAAAACTTAGTTTCTATTTGAACGAACATGAAAAAAACAATATTGTATATCTATACAATGTAAATGCTCCCTCTTAAAAACATTAAACAGAAGACGGTAAGCGTTTTAATTTCTCCTTTCTTTTCACGGTGATCTTCATTTTTCGAGAATCCTTCCTACGTAAGGTACAGTCGCTGCAGAAGTGATCGAAGATTCAGATATGGACGATGAATGTGGAGAAAGAGGAATCTGTAGTTTCTAAAAAATATATATAATATAATGATTTCGATTGATTATGTTAGTAATTAATACAGAATTATATTAAAAGAATTCATACCGCAGCATAAGATTCAATCAATGTTATATCGTCAATAGAAGAGGCTCGCGAACTGGATGCAACTGAAGACAATTCTAATTCGTTGGTCGTTTCATTTAGCTATTAGGAAGAGAATTAATAACAGATTAATAGGAGAATTTAAGAGCGCCTAACAATATTATAAGTATAGATCAGAGATGTAAATTTATTATTTATTTTCGACGAAAGAAAATAAAATTAATATGCTATGGAACAATTATGAAAATACTGAAAATAAAAATAAAATGAAAAAGTAGTTTCAAGGGACCTTAAAATTACAAAAGGAATTAATCAAAAAAGAGAAAAAGTGAGAATATCCAAAAAACCTAAACATTATTTTGTTAAAAAGTTATATTTAAAACTTAATATTTTTAATTTCTACTGATATCGATATTTTTATTTCGATGTCCCACCATTATTACTGGGAAACGACGATGGATTGCATATTTGCTGTTTCATCTTAATATTTAACAACTTACATAGGAGTTAATGATGCTGATTTCCTCCTGCTTTATCTCAGTTTTTACTTGGGACAGCGAAATTTTTTTTCCTTTCTTCTCATCTTCGTAAGCAATCCAAGCGGCTTTAATATCTTCTTCGTTGAGAACTTCATCCTCCTGAAAACAGGTTTTTCGATTATAGAACTTTTCTCACTTCTAACTTTTCACGTCACACTTCTCAATATCATTAAAATTAAAGAAAAATGTTGAATAACATGTTTTCAGATTAAAAATAATCCACAAAATTATAATTAATACAAAATAATAAACAATTTTAGGTTTTCCAAGACCTATAGATATCCTGAAATATCTTTTAAATTTCTTATTTAAGTATTGTAAATTTATGAAAAATTTTCGAAACGTACCTTATTCTCCAGAAGTGAGTTGTGTTCCAGGTACTTTTCGATAAGACTATGGTACTTGGCGAAAATTCGAGCTAGAAGTCGATCTTTGGGCATACTTAACATACTTTCTCTCGGATTCGCTGGTACCGGTTCGAACTGATAGAGTTCAGCCAAATCGTTTTTCGTGTAGTGTCTTTCGATTTGCTGTTCATCAATCACACGGCAGGCAAGCGCTAGTTTTGTAACTTGTCGGTTGTATATTTTCTCTTCCATTGTTCCCAAAGCCACGAAACGATAAACAAAACAGGGCTTTTTTTGTCCAAACCTGCGATTTAAAAAGAAATGTTTAAATTTAATTTATAAAATACGACATTTTTTTTTATTTTTTCCTCAATCCTTTTAACAATAATTTTTTTAATAGACAATACTAAATTGAATACTTAAAATTGAAATTAAAAATTACGATACCTATATAATATGGACAAATTAACACAGATAATAAATATAATGTATTATTATTAATTACATTTTTTTATATATAGGGTTTCACAAAAATCTCGGGCCGGCTGAATATTTCCTGAAGTAAGATATTTTTCAGGGAGGTCAAGGAATCTTTGAATCAAGGAATTGATTCAAGGTCAATCTTAAAGTAACTTTCAATGAGAAATTCAATGGTGACCTTCATTATGACTTTGAAAAACCTTGAAAGTCATCGTAGAGATCGAAATAAAGGTCCCTTTGAATTACTCGTTGAAAGTTACTTTAAGAATGATCTTGGCCTCCCTGGAAAAAAAATATATCTTGCCTTTAACGTCAAGGGACTATTGTCACACCCCGTGTAATATTTTAAATGTAGATTCACCTGTAGATGCGAAAAATGCCCTGCAAGTCATCAGCGGGATTCCAGCTTGCGTCGAAGATGATGACTCTGTTAGCTCCGGTTAGATTTATCCCTAAGCTTCCAGCTTTTGTCGAAATAAGGAACAAACGCGCTCTTCGGTTACTCGATTTGTTAAATGTATCACACCAGTTTGATCGCAATTGGTTAGGAATTGTGCCATCGAGTCGAAAATAATCTTTCCCTAATTTCCATTTGCCTGTGTGTCCACCCAAATTATCATTGGAACTGTCGTTCCTGGCAGCTTTGCTTATTTTATTAAGAAACTTTTCGATGAGATCCAAAGTGAAAATCCATTGTGAGAACACGAGCCTGAAAGAAAAATATATTGTATTCAAGCTTATTGTATTCAAAGTACAAAATGTTCTTAAAACAGACGATTTGCATATCAATAACTTAAAAAAAAACTTACAGTTTGTGTCCTTCTTTTTCGCATTCTTTCAAGATGCCAAAGAGGAGTTGCAATTTATTAGACACTTGGAAATCTTCGAGGTCCTCTGCAGTTACTATTTTTTTCCACCACTCTGGATCTTTTGCATCTTCTACGTAGGCTATTGCAATAAGTAATAATGAAAAAAACAAAAATAAAACAAGAGCCAATCATCGGACGAAAATTTCTACTTTTAAAAAATCATTACGTTTCTCCTTAATCACTTTAAGGTCCATCTTCAAATGAGCCTTTTTCTTTTTTTCTAGCTCCTCTGTGTACCACTGCACGATTTTCGGGTGTGTCCAAATGCGTTGCAAGCTGTGAAAATCGGCAAATAGTCTTCTGCAATTCCCAAAATTACTCCTAAAAATATAATTTCACCGTTACATATTTTTTTAGCAGAGATAAAAATTTAAAAAAATTAAGTCATAAAAACGTACAAAAGGTAATTGTTCAAGTAGTAGCGATACATCTTAATCTGGACTTTAGTTAGTCTAACGTAAATTACGTATTCTTGTTTCGGAGGTAAATAAGGCATCAGGACTGAATAATTAAATCTCTGAACACAGCCTCTGAGGAGGTTGTGCAAAATGAATGATCTTTGCTTCATTAACTTCACGTCATATGGTGTCGAATCTACATATTGAGCGTTTCTAATCGGATTCACAAACCGATTATAAAATTCGATTTTCGTTCCAAGGAGATTCGGCTTGATGAATTGTACCATACAGTGATCTGAAAAAATGAAGGATGAAAATAGTAAACCCTATATTAAAATAAAAAAATAAAGATAAAGAGATGAAGTTTCCTTACATTCTAAAAGATTATTTTGCAGAGGAGTTCCAGTAAGAATGATTCTTCTCTTAGTTCGAATCCGCTTTACAGCTTTACTGAGAGCTGTATCTTCATTTTTTATTAAATGGCCCTCGTCACAAACGACTACATCGGGGCCAGGATTCACCAAACATTTTCTTGTCATCTCCTGAGTACTTTGATATTTCTTGCTATTTTCGTTGGTTAGTATCCGAAACATATTGGTACCAATAATCATAATTCCACCTGTTTTCTGCCACATTTCAAGCAGATACGTTCTTTGTTTCGATTGCTTGTACCTGGAAAATAGATATTTTCAAAATTTGAAAACACACAAAGAAGAAGGAAGAAAAATTAAAGATTTTTATATGAGTAAAATAAGAAAGTAAAATTTTAAAGTTAGAATTTAGACCGAACAACCTTAATATATCATTAGAAACACTTCAAGAAAATATGGTAAATTTTATCAACTTAGTAGGAAATTAATTACCGGTCCATATTGTAAAGTTCTAAATCTTTTCCCTTATTAACATCGCGTAACCATATTCGATACTCATTGTACCAATTGTTAGCTGTGCTCAGTGGACAAATAATTAAAATTGTCCTGACTCCAGTTTCCTTATGAGTAATGAGAGTATGCGAGAAAGCAACGACTTGAAACGTTTTTCCGAGTCCCATGCAATGTGCGAGGATGCAGCCAGATCCACTTGAAGTCTTTATTCTCTGGAGAGACTCAAAGCACGAGTCCCACATAAATTTGATGCCCTCGGCCTGATGAGGCTTCAAATGCTTAACTAGGTTCTTGTGCACTGTGATTAATTCCTCTTTCGTCTTTTCATCGACGTCCAATACAAGCTTTTCAACCAGTTTTGCTTTAGCTAATTGTTCCTCCTCGAACTGTAAAATAAAAAGGCAAATTAGAAAAAAAAAAGAAGCAACACGTTATATGATTCAAGTTGCTTCTAAAAATAACAATTTAAAATTAAAATTGTTTTAAATCAAACAAATTAGTATCATTTAGAATGGGAAAATTATATTTGTTCAAAACCTTTAAAAGTTAGTAACTTAACAAATAATATAAAATAACGACTAAATCTGCGAACTAGGAACAAATTTAAAAAAATATATATATATAAAAAACGACTATCTTGATAAGTAAAATAATATGAAATATATTTTCAATATAAAATATTTAATCATTATTTGACTTTACCAATTTCTTTTGTCGCTCAGCTATTCTTTCTCGCCTCTCCTTTTCCTCTCTTTCAGCTTTTTTCGTTTCCACATCAAGTTTACGATCTGCCAAAACTTTGCGTATATTTTTTCTTCCGGCGGTTCCCAGAAGATTAGAACTCGTTTGGACAAGTTTATGATCCGAATCGGACTGCGAACTGTGCTGGGCAGCTTTTTTTGATCGTTTTCGTTTCTTCTTTAAGCTTTTTTTTTTTTTTTTAAAAAAAAAGACAAAGACCATTTTTACCAAAGTTGTAATAAATGTGTTGATCAGCTATAAAATAGAGAATTATAACATTTTCATTCTTGAGTTTGTTAAATAGATTTTAGTTACTTACATTCGGTCTTTTATTAAAAAACGCTTAATATCAAATCGAGAATTTTTTCTTTTTTCATTTTCACAGTTGTCATCTTCGCTGGATAACGCCGATTCTGAGAGGATACTTATTCTTTTCAGACGCTTTTCCTTTAATTTCTTCAGTTTTGCTCTCACTTCTGCCGATCTGCGCGTTCAAAAAAAAAATATATATATACATTTTAATTCGGAAATGTAAAAATGATGGAAAATGGTAACTCGAAAAAACCAAACCCAATATATGTAAGATTTCGAAGAAAGTAAATATTAATATAAAAAATTAATTTTATATTATCAACTTATAAATTAAGATTTAGGAAACAAACTGCTACTTACGCATTTTGAATTATCTCTTCATTTAACATCTTCTGAAACACTTGAAACTTCGCATCTGAATCGGAGTCAGAATCTTGGATTTTCGATTGAAAAATTTCTTCCTTCGACCTCCTCTGTACTTGTTTCATCCCTTCCTGCAGAGAAAAATTCCAATTTCAGAAAATTTACAATTTTAGAACTTAATTTGATGAAAATTGAAAAGGTTAAACGTTATTTAACGCCTTTAAAGTTAAACTATGTATTTAAAATATGAGGCACTGTAATAATAACCAATTTAATTCAATTTCCAAATTAATTAGCTAATAAGATTTCAAAAATTTCCCTAATCGTCCAAAAAAACTGGATCCCTAAACACGGTTTTTAATTTTACCTCTTCTTCAGACGAATCATTCGTCAGCTTATCTGAAACGTCGTCGGTGAGAATATCCGAGGTGTCTTCGCTGATCCACTCAGCTGCATGATTTTTTTCCAAATTTTCAGTTTCATCCTTAGATTTTGAACAAGAGTTTTTTCCTCCGTCAGATTTATCAGAATCTGACTTCTTTCTATCAGATTTTTCAGAATCTGACTTTAGATTTTGATCAGGATCTAAAAAATCCGATTTCTTTGCTCCTTTAGAATCGTCAGAATCAGTATTAGAGTCAGATTCCTCCGAATAAGATTTCTTTACATCAACGTCTTCATCGTCACTCATTACTTCCTCGTCTGAAATACATTTTGAAATGGTTCAAACTTAATAATAATTTAAATTGCAAAATATGAATAACCTTTGATGACTCTCAATAAATAGTTTACATATTTTAAAAATATCTTGAATCAAATATTTTGAATAAAATATTTTATGATTTCTAAAACATATTTTTCACAATTACCAGAATCTGAATTAGAACTCCATATTAAACGCTTTTTCACATTTTTGACAGCTTCGATAAGACGTTCCTTGTTTTTCATAATCGGTTTTTCGGCTTCAACTTCCATGGCTGTCGGCAAATTATTATGATCGGTATTTACTGTTCCATTTTGGACTTTTTCCATATGATCCATCAATGTTTCGTTTCCACTTTTCGATCGGGGCTTTGGTTTCTTTACAAATGTTTCCCGAATATTTGTTATGTCCACATTTTCATCCGCGGAACTGTCGACGGATGGACTTCTATTTCTTTTATCTAGCCTGGTCAACGTAATGATTCAGAAATCAATTTTAAATAAATAAATGTTTGAAAGGTAGTCTTCATTAGTAAAAATGAAATTGTATTATTGAGAAATTAAGTTTTTTAATAGAAACTTTATAAATTTTATTTAGTGAGAATTAAACTATTTCAATAGCAATATTCTTTTTAAAAAAAAAACAAGTTCATAATACAATAATTTAAATTGGATATATTCAAAATTAAACCAAACTATGAAAATAGAACATAGAACAAGTCAAAGTTTATTTACCAAACTTCAATTTAAAATTGCGCAATCATTAGATGTGGAACTTTTTTAAGACAAAATTTTTAAACTTTCAAACATTATTATAAAAAAATCTAACATGTAAAACTGCATTATTAAAAATTAACTACTCTTAAAATTCAAATTATCAAATTAAAGAATTTTTTTTGTATTTATATTCTCAAAATCAAAATGTAAATTTAAAATATATTGCAGAAGTGAAACATGAAGAAAATCGCATTAGTCGCTTTTTCGCTAAATAGCTTTATATAAAATCGAAATGAAATCAAACTAATATTTAAAGAAGTTACCGATTCAAAGTTCGGTTTCCAGATTGCCTTTTAGATTTTTGAGGATTGCCTTCCTTCACATCCGATAATCGCATTTTTTTGGTACGAAATCTTTCAGACGAATTCGATAAATCAGAATCCGAACTTCTTCTTCGTTTTTCGTCCCTTTTATTAGATTTGCCGTCAGAAGATATAGAAGTACGTCGTTTTTCAGCGATGTCAGACTCAGAGCTCGAGTCACATAAATTTTTCAATCTCTTAGTTGTCGAAATTGAAAGATTATTTTCGATTTCTGAAGCTGTTTTCGCATCAGCATTCTCAGCATTTATCGACTTCTCATTTCTTTCCAAATTCGGCGAATCAATTTTTGAATCAGAAGTTGCTCCGGGCTTTGACATTCCTAGCGAATCCTTTTCGACTCGAGGAGAATTTTTATTAAATGCTTCAGAATCATTTCTAGAGCCGTTCAATAAATTCTTCTCGACTTCTGTCTCGACAATCTTCAAATTTATCTCAAACTCCGCTTCCGTTTCGCTCGTTAGACGGTCTAAAACTTCTTCGGAACTGTTTTGTGGTTCACTTAAGTTTTGAAAAATACGAAAGCTTCTTGAAGACATGGAAGATTGTTCGTCAGCGATATCGGGATTTTTCATGGGTTCTACTGACAGCCCACTAAGTATAAACTCCGGACATACTTCCATCGTCAAGTCGTCTTGTGTCTCTTCAGAATTTTTTGAATGATAATTAACGCCTGTTACTAAATCTTGGTCATTTGAAACGACTTTATCATCAGAAATGAATTTCTCTTTTTCTGCGACCTTTCCTAAATTTGTCAGAGTTATATCCTTTGAATCTGAAAGAATATTTTCCATTTCTGAAGCTGTTTTCGCATCAGCATTCCCAGCATTTATCGACTTCTCATTTCTTTCAGAATTCGGCGAATCAATTTCTGAATCAGGAGTCGCTCCAGGAATCTCAGAAGAACTTTTTTCTGAACTGCAATTCGAATTTGTTTCAAAAACTGTAGAAATTCCGTCCTCGATACCAGGCGAATTCTTCTTTGACATTCCTAGCGAATCCTTTTCGACTCGAGGAGAATTTTTATTAAATGCTTCAGAATCATTTCTAGAGCCGTTCAATAAATTCTTCTCAACTTCTGCCTTGACGATCTTCAAATTTTTCTCAAACTCCGCTTCTGTTTCGCTCGTAAGACGATCTGAAACTTCTTCGGAACTGTTTTCTGGTTCATTGAAGGTTTGAAAAACGCGAAAGTTTCTTAAAGAGGTGGAAGATTGTTCGTCAGCGATATCGGGATTTCTAATGGATTCTACTGACGGCCCAATAAGTGGAAGCTCCGGACTTACTGCCATCGTCAAGTCGTCTTGTGTCTCTTCAGAATTTTTTGAATGATAATTAATTCCTGTTAGCAAATCTTGGTCATGTGAAACGACTTTATCATCAGAAATGAGTTTCTCTTTTTCTGCAACCTTTCCTGAATTTGTCAGAGTTATATCCTCTGAATCTGAAAGAATATTTTCCATTTCTGAAGCTGTTTTCACATCAGCATTCCCAGCATTTATCGACTTCTCATTTCTTTCAAAATTCGGCGAATCAATTTCTAAATCAGGAGTCGCTCCGGGAATCTCAGAAGAAGTTTTTTCTGAACTGCAATTCGAATTTGTTACAAAAACTGCAGGAATTCCGCCTTCGATACCAGGCGAATCCTTTTCGGCTCGAGGAGAATTTTTATTAAATGCTTCAGAATCATTTCTAGAGCCGTTCAATAAATTCTTCTCAACTTCTGTCTCGACGATCTTCAAATTTTCCTCAAACTCCGCTTCTGTTTCGCTCGTGAGACGATCTGAAACTTCTTCGGAACTGTTTTCTGGTTCATTGAAGGTTTGAAAAACGCGATAGTTTCTTGAAGAGATGGAAGATTGTTCGTCAGCGACATCGGGATTTTTCACGGGTTCTACTGACGGCCCACTAAGTGGAATCTCGGGAAATACTTCCATCGTGAAGTCGTCTTCCAATGGATTTTCAGCTTCCTTTGAGCCGCAGATTTCCTTTTGCTTCCTAACAATTGATGTTGAAGCCATGGGACTAGGAAATTCTGAGTTCTTTTTGCGAAATGTCCCTTCTATCTCTCCCTGCGAGAGAAGTCTCTGAACTTTATTCCCTTTCTTTAAAGCGTAGAAACTGCCGACCTGTTTTTTTCTCCAGTTCTTGTAAATTCTTCCGAGATTTTTGCTCCTTTCTGCAATTTCGATTTTTAAGGCACCAAAGACTTTCTTGATGTGAATTTTTATCTCCGATGCGTCGAAAACTTTTGAATCTCGTTTAGTTTTTATTTTATCCTTGCGAAGCTTCCTTTCCATGTTTATAAATTGGAGAATGGATGTCTCGGAATTTAGGAGAGCGTCCGTGAGTTGAAAATGATATTTCTCTTCGGCGTCTGCTGCTTCTTCAGTCTCGGAATCACTGCTACTCTCAGAGCTTTTTTCAGTCTTTTTTCTCTTCTTGAGAATCTTTGGCTTCTGACTATTATCCAGAGAAGATTCACTTTCCTTTTCCGTACTGGTGACAAAGGTTTTTGGATTATCTTTTTTCTTCGGGGCCATTGAAATCTGGGTTGAAGTCGATATGTTCGAATCGCTAATCCTACAACTGAAAAATTAACCAATATTCAAATATACAAAATTTCGTTAATTAAATTTTCCCACGTATGTACAGTGTTCGTCACGTATGCCTTAACATTTATCACTAGATTTTTGTACACATTCAATATTTCAATGCAAAATTCTAGTGATAAATATTAAGGTATACACGACGAACACTGTACTTCAAGGGTTTTTCAGTTTTAAATAATAAGTTGAATTTGTAGAAATTGAAACAAACTACTGAATAAATAGGTTGGCCATTTTAATTGGAAAAAAAATTTAATATTCTTACAAAATTTCAAAATATTTTTAGAAACTAAGGTTTCACGAAATTTTCAAGATTTTTACGTGATTTTAAAAGATTCTTAAAAAATGTATGGGACTCTAGGATCGATTTTTAAAAAATTTCAAAGGATTTTAAGAATTTTCATAAATTTTAAATTATAAATTGAAAAAGGTACAAAAATCCTCAAAATAGGTTAGAACATTGAATTTTGAATTGTTTTGCATTTAAAAATTTAAAATAAAAAACTTTAAACTTGGAATAATTCTAGATAGAAACATTGTTACTTGTACAGCGGATGATCCATAATTACGCTCGCACATATTCCCCTCAGTTCCCAGAGAGGTTTGATATCACAGACAAAACATTGCCAATCTCCAAAGACGGCGTTTAGAAGCAACTGTTTGGCATTTCGTGAAATGCAGCCCTAAAAAATTTTAAAGATTGTTTAAAGCGAAAAACTAAATAAATTTTAGTAATTACTAAGTGAATTTTATTTTATTCCATCGATGTTACCGTCTTAAATGCAATTAATACTATATAAATAAAATCGAAGAAACTAAGTACAATGAAAAGTATAAAAGAATAAAGGTAGAGGGTTTAAAAAAATATCTGGATATATTTAATATCAAATTGTGTAAATATGTTATATTAGCGCAAAATATTGAAAAATTTCCTAATTATTGTATGACTCAGATTTTTTATAATTATTGGAGACTGAATGATTAAAACTATGATTATACTCAAAATTAGAGTAATTAGTCCCTTGCAGAAAACTTACTTTGCAATATTCAAGTGAACAATCCTCATTCCCACAAACATGTGCGCTTGTTTTTGAGCACATGATGCATCTATATTTGGCGGTTGAAAAGTCAGTTTCGGTCCATCGATACTTGCAGCTCTGAAAAAGAAATTTTAACCAGTCCAATGACCACTCTGTGATATTTTTTTTTATTTTTTACATGCAAAATGTGAATATTGATATATTTTTGCTTGCCTCGCATTGTAAAATATTAAATATAGGATGGTTCCATGCATTTCCTGAGGTCAAGTCCACCTTCTCTCCACAGCATGCACAGTCGTACCCTCGCTCACTCAGCTGTCCAAAATCTAATTAAACGAATAAAAAAATAGTTATCAATTTAAAAATTGAAAGCCTCAAAAGATGAAAAATTTTAAAACTTAAATATGTATGTAATTCAAAATTAAAGACTTTTCAATAATAGCCTTGAGAATTAACTTGAAATCATTATTCATAAATTACAAATAAATAAGAAATTGGAGTTTTTTGAATAATTTATCAATTAGGTATTTTTCGATTGAAAGCCCACAAAATGAAATATTAAATTATTCTAAAAAGTAGTCAATAATTATTAATAAAAGGGATAAATAAAGTACAAGTAGAAGCTAACAATGTAATAAAAATTTTAAAAGTGAAGAGAAAGTACTTACAATACCAATACTTTTTTCTGTAGATAATCTCCTCTAAAGTCATCTTGATTTTAATGGGCATATTGCCAGATTTCGACGCCGGCCGATCCTAAACAAAGAGAAATATGTACTAATACCAAAGATATTATTCTTTGCTGATACTTAATAAGCGACAGATTGAGAAAAAAAACAGTAGAACGTAATACTTCATACATATATGCACAAACGGCCAAAATAATATATCAATTATAGGAATTTAAGAGAAATATTTTACTTAAAACAAAGCTAATTTATAATTTTAATCACCTTTGACATTATTCCTTGTACTTAGATTATATAATATTGACTTCACGGGTTATGCCGGTTATGATTTACGATGTACACGCAGACAATGGAAAACAAGAAGAAAACTGAAAATGACCGACGAGCGAACGAGTAATGACTTCCATGACAGGCAGGCTGACAGGATTTAACACGCACGAATTCTTGGTACTTGTACCAATTTTCACTTTCTTTTGTCTCTGTCAACACGGTCTTTATTCTACTACTTGAGACAAAATTTAATATTTAATGCAAAGAAATGATAATATATCTTTGCGCAAATTCAACAGTAAGAAACAAACTCAAAAAAATAGAAACGAAGGAAGAAGGAACACCTGGACACACCCGCGATCACCGGTTGAATGTTCACGAGACACGAATGTCGAAAACAAAGGATGTGAACAAATACATAATACACACTAATTGCGCATATGTATTGCGAATAATAGAATATTTTTAATTGCGCGCGAATAGCAACCAATTAGATGCCGAGCCCGCAACTCATGCGCAGTGTGTCCAGTGACATTTTAGGTAACTGCAGGTCGCACTCGGTACCTAATTGGTTGTTATTCGCGCGTAATTTGAAATGCTAAAAAATATTATGCATTTCAAATTACGCGCGAATAGCAACCAATCAGATACGGACTGCAACGCATGCGCAGTAGAGTCCGGAGCTCCAGTTGGGGCCACTGGGTTGATATTGGGAGGTCGAGTGTGAGGATATTTTCGTGGCTCTGGACGTTGCTGGAAGAGAAATAGATAATGATTGTTAATTATGACATAGCTAAAACGATTGAGGGTATGTTGATCAATTTGATTTTATCTGATTTATTTTCTTACTCATTTATTTATTTATAAATATATAATTTTATTTTACTATAGAAACCAATTGCAAATTTTGGTGTTCGCCTTTAATTTGTGCTGATGGAATTTGAAAAACATATTCAAGAAAAACTTAGGGGTTCTGGATGTCAGGACACCCAGACAGTATGCAATTCGAGTACACCTAGTTGCAATATACGTGAGTGTCCAAATTATTTAATTCTACTTGAATTCTTTAATTGAATAAAAAATACCTGGTCGATGCACGATCGTTAATTTAATACCAAGTTTTTACTGAATTTGAATTCTTTTAACAATCCTACTCCTCTTATTCTGGATTTTAAATATGATAAATTCCCCAACCAAGACAACGAAGGACACTAATGATCCAAAAATAACGACATTATAAAGTTGTGAAGCTAATTGACTTATTTCTTTCGCTGCGCCTTCGGAAGCTCCTTCTTTTCTCTTTGCTTCGAACATTGCTTCCCTCGTATAATCATCATTCCACTTTCTCCCAAGTCCACCTTCAATAACTCGAGAAATAACTGTGTTAAAACTGGTGACATAAGGTGAGCCCTTCTCGAGAATATAAGCCATTGTTGCTGACCAGAAACAAGGCTTTGCCAATTTCATAGTGTAATCATTATGCTTCTTCGTCATCTGAACAAGCATTTTCGACCAACTTTCAACCCCAGCACAAGTGACATTCTGATATTTCAACAGGATCTTCGGACATTCGTTGGTCAGGAAATACTCTGTGGTTTTCTTTTTCAGACTCAAGAGTGTGCTATCTTTAACATCTGCAAATGTCTTAGAGATTAGATTTGGGTGCATCAAGAGGTGTAATCCAGATTTATCAAGATCTTCGAAACTATTGAAGGGCTTTTCAGAGCCAGTCTGCATTAAGATGTCAGTTAGCTGAGCAAAAACTGTTGATGAATAAGCGAGGGAGACAATAAGGCAGGAACCAAAAATAATCCTCTCGACTAATTGTGAACTTCCAGGCTCTCTTGAGAGCCCAACAGTCATGAGCATGCAGATCAGTTTTAGGGGATCCATGAGTTCAGGGTCAAACTTCATGAGGATTGTGGTTATCCAGACGACGAGGACAACTGCTACAGTTACAAGCAGTGCTTTGTAGGACTCTGTGCTTATCAAGATTTTTGTTTCCGGAATTATGGGGACGAGTGTGCAGCATTGTTCAACTCTAATGAAGCGGGATCTCTCCACTCTTTTGTGCATTGGAGATCCAAAGACAAAAGCCCCAGTGCTGAAGAACTCAATGGTGCCTTCTTGAAGCTCTTTGAAAATGAGGGTGGCTGAACCTAAGATTTTAAGAAGGTTTAGTCAAATTGAAAATACGTTTAACAATAGATAGAAAAGTTCTATCTCTGCCAAGACTGATAAATTGTTTTGAATAAATATAAATATAAATTGTTCTGAATAACTTATTACCATTAGGTAAAATCTTGCCAAAAGTGTCGTATTTAGAGGTAATGAGATTAGCTTTAAAGTTGAGTGTATTCTCTATAGCCTTCAAGGTCATTCCATCAGTTCCCCTCACATTAATCACTTGACCAGCTTCATTCTTCTTCAGGTGACTTGTAGGTGGAAGATGGATCATGGAAGTGTTCAACTTGTAACCGTTCATATTGTTCAATTTCTTCGGGAAAAATTCGATTCCAGGCTTGTACTCCTTTTTGGTGTAGACATCAGTGAAGGGATTAAATTGATGGGCAAAATACGAAACGCAGGTGATGTCTTCTTCAGGAAGAAAGAAGGATCCCTTTTCCTTTTTAACAACGATATTCAGAATTGTATAGTCCAGTAATTTCCTCTTCCATGCGTATCTTAAGTCATCTCCAAAGTCGAGATCCATTTCGCGAAACTGAACCTCGAGAATTTTCGGATCAACAGTATTGCACGAAAGCCATCGAAGCATATCAGTGGCATTTCTCTTTTGAGGAAAAGAGTAGCCGAAAGTGTTGATGTAAATGAAGTAGACGTTTTCCTTTTCAAAGCGAGACATGTCGCAGACAAAGGTGTCTGATGTGTCTCGCGAATGTATTATTTCCTCCATTTCGAAAAGTATAACTGGTATTTTTCGAGATAATTCGGCGATAATTTTAGTAATCTTTGCATCAAGAGAGAAACTCTTTTGTTCCTTGTCCGTTATAATTATTGTTTTATAAGTAAAATTGTCTTCCAGGATGGCGTTTGTTAAATTCTTTAACCAAAGATCTTCATTCTCTTCTTGAATTCTCGGTTGACAAGATACGAATCCAAATAATAAAAAACAAGGGATGATGAGGGTAAATTTGAAACTCATTTTAATTTCGTATAGTGACTTTTTGTTATTTCTTTATTATTTCTTGATTTGGATTCCGATGCTCACAAAAGGAGGTGATCTATCCTTATGAAATTAATTCTTTAGAAACCTGTTCTTTATTATTGCATTTTAATATCATAATGGAAACTTTAGTGGCATGCTTTATTGAAGAATGATGAGGCAAGAGAACATTAAATTGAAATTGTGAAGTGGTAAAGGATCCTTTTAGAGTAATGCATCAGACATAAATCTGTTAATAAAATTAAAACAATTGATGGAAAAAGAATACATACGCCGATCTATCATTTTTAGATAATCGACTATACTATAGAATATCAATACTTTGTAATAGAGCTGAACTCAGACTTTGCTAGCATTATTACATCTACATCTAATTAATGTAGTGGTATTTTCTTCTTCGTTTTTTAAAACATTAATTTTCTTATCATAAACTGAGACGAGAGTGATAAATAATAAAGAAAGGAACGAAACGAGACTATATGGGTTAATGTCACGCACATTCTGAGAAGATATGCTATTAATATATAAATAAAAAATAAACTAGCTCGGGTGTTTCATTTATCTGTATTTATATATTTTTTTATGCTCATTTCTTGAGCACTTTGCTTCCTCATTATAATATGAAATTATAAAATTTGTAAAAATGCATTTAATACATTTTTGTTTCCTCATAGAGGAGACATTAACGATTTTTTTAAATATTAAAAAATATATATATTTAATTATTTTTTCTTAAAGTAAAAAATCTTTTGATTTCATTATTTATATTTCTAAATAAAATCTGTTAATATTAGATTATCTATTAGATTTTTGACAACGCAAGAAACCTTTTACAATATGTCAATCGATTCTTCTTGACACAAGGACAAAATGGTATGTTTGAAGAGATATTGGTTGTGCAAATAAGCTCTACAAATTAAAAATATGTAATACTAGCCAAAATAATACGTGCTGTTTTTTTCTTAATCAATCAACCCTTTTAATTAAATAAATCAAATATTATTTATTTAAAAAAAACAAATAATTTATTTTTAAAGATAAATACACCCATTTCCCGAAAATAAACGATTTAAAATATATTCGGTAATATTAAATTAATGTAGAATATATATTTATATTAATTTATATACATACACATGTTTTCATTATGGATTTTATGTACTAATTCTTTTATGCAATATAAGTAGACTTTTACAATATTAAAATATTTATATTTTGGTTCAAGTGTATCATTTTTCAAGCTTCTCAAAGTGTACGTTTCCACTTAATTTTATCATCGATGTTTTACTGAATTTCCAATATTTGGAAATAGCAGCGCCTCTTTATGAAACTCACAGACCCATTTGTAACAGTATTAACAAATATGTTATCATAGCTCCTAGAAACTAATTAAAGTCTCTCAAAATTTGTTCGTTTTTTAATGACTATCTCTTCTTATAATCATCTTTCATTATCTAAAGAAAAAATTATAGAATATTTTCAAATTTTAAAATATACCTACATCGAAAATGAATTTGTATCCCAAAATGCTGAATCCACAGATTGTAAAATGTAATGGTTCCAGTTCAATTTGCTGATGAAATTCATCAATCTAATATATAATAATAACCAAAATAATAAGTAAAATAATATATATTAGAAACGAATTGGTAAAAGACCGATTTCATATGAAATCGTTCAAAAAATTGTTTGAATGTTTAAAATTGTTCTTATACTTCTCTTTTAATTTTGTAGTTGACTTCTAATAGTTTCATCTTCATGAGTATCTCCTTAGTTTTATTTGCCTTTAAAAGCAGACACGTTCCATTTAATTATATAATTATTTTATGGAATTATAGAGTGAATATATATTCTTACTTGTTGGCATGTTAATGAACAAGTGACATTAACAATAATAACGTTATAAAGGCTAAGTTCGAAGTATCCCAGTAGAATGAAATATGTTTTGTAGGTAAATTCGCCTTGGGGACCACGAATTACTGTTATCACAGTGAAGATAGTTGTTGTCAAACTACAAAAATGCACTAACATATCCAGAGACAAGTATGCGCCATACATTTGATTCATTTGTCGTGCTACTTTGCAAAGTTCTAAGTGAATTTGTCTACAAAAATGTAAAATATTAATATAAAAACTGGGATTCCAAATTTAAATAATAATTAAACTTGAAAAAGTCTTTTTTTAAGTATACTGACTTAATAATTATTACTCACTTTATTAGTTCCAGTTTATATTTGCTTTTTACCCAATCCATACTTTTTTCGTAAATTTGATAGTTGTCAAAAAAAAATTTGTTTTGTAAAACATTGTTAATGCTTCTGAATCTTATTCCAATGCAACTATAACATTTTCAAATTCATTATACAAGATTATTATCGTCACAATTTTCAAAGCTTTCTATTTCAATCCTGAAGTTTGAAAAGTTTTTTTAAACTTTCTATGTTTTCACTTCAAGTGTTTTTTCTTTTTTTAGCGCAATTATTTTTTAATACACAAGATTGAAAAGTTTGTAATTCTATTAGGAAGAAAAATTGTAAAAGTACGTACTGGACAGAAGATACAAAAGTTGAGTCGAGCACAGTACACATAAAATTTGACCAACGGAATACATTGGTACACATGATGCTTTTCGTTAAATTCGTTACAAAATTCGGAATGAAACACAGTTGTAAAAAATATGCGGCAAACATTGCTACGAAACATACCAATGTTATATACAAATTTTCCTTAAAATTCTTATACTTATTGCTTCTGAGACCTAAACTTTCAAAGGCTTCGTCCATCCGGTCTATGTTTTCAGTTATGAGCTGCATCTTCTTCAGAAGATAAAGATTTATACATTTTACATTATTGAAGATACTTTTCCCCATTATTAAAATTTAATAATTTTTAAAATTAATTTCATTTAATGAAAATTGAGATTCTTTTGAATAAAAAATCTAATATCAAGAATTTTCAACAAAGAAAATTCTCAGTCAACATAGTACCTAACTCAGGAGAGGTACTGGTACTTTTGGGCGAAATCAGAGGAATTCATAAATAATTCAATGTTACGTATAATTAAAATAATAAATATATAATTATAATGACAATACCAACCTTGCGATTATACCAACCACTAAGCATAGAAGACGTAACAGTAAATGTAGACAATTGTTGAGTTACGTAAATAAGTTTAAGAGGCAGATTGAAAAGTCCAGCAGTGAAGCATTTTATTCCACCTAGAATTTGATAATATGCTATCCAGACAATAATTATAATTATCAATATAGGGATGATAAAGAATTTATTCCTTGAATTTCCGACTGGATAATCAACCATCCATAATCCTATAATCCAACTTAGTACTAATGTTGGGTACATTGATTCTCTGGTGTTTTTTGGTGACCACCATCTTTTTCTTAATTTTTTGTTAATTTTTCGTCGGTCGACCATTTTCACTAGAATGAGATTGTAATTTCAGTATGACAATATTTATTGTGACAAAACGTATTAATTTATTTATGTGACACATATCAGCTATTTATCATAAAACGATTTTACCAGAATCGACTTTGAAGCGTATGTGAATTTATATTTTATATTTAAGACACATTCGTTCAATTATAACTCAAATGATTTATATTTATATTTTTTATTTTTTTATGAGGCAGAACATTTTAGATTAGTTCACGCTAATGATTCTTGTTTCAAACATATTTATGGTAAATAATAATTTATGAAGTCGTTTCTTTACTACAAATAATATATAAACTATTGTGAGTATAATTGATTTTTTTCATATAAAATGTACTGAAAATTCTGAAGCATCGTAAAAATTATTTCCGTTGGGACTGAAATTCACATTTTTTACGCGAAATTTAAACTTCCCATAAAGATTAAAAAACCTTTTTGAAGAAGTGTTGCAATTTAAATTCTAAATTGTGAATATTCATGACAAATAACACAACAGACTCCAAAAAAAATGTTCTTCAACCCGAGCTATAAAACCTATACGTTTTTGAGATCTCTGAATCCAAATTCGGGATCAATTTGACTTTATCAAGTCAGGTTCAAGGTCAAGTGAAGGTCAAAATGAGGAAACAATTATTTCGGTGAAAATTACCTTGCCGCGCCCTTGATTCTGACCTCATGGAGTCCAACTACTTCGTTTTAACCTTCACTTGACCTTGATCTTGATATGATGGGGTCTCTCGCCTTTTGTTTACTTATTATTAGATTGGTCAACCACATGATTACATAAAGTGGAATCGATTGGTCAGTGTGACAGTTACCAAGCTATATAATATGTATAATAGTATAAAAGTAGTCTTCATATATCGTAATCACACTAAGTGCACTTTTTCAGAATCTCAAATTGCATCTGTTACAACGCACATCTGTTAAAGTAATTAATTCCTTGAGTAATTGCCACCACGAATCAACATATAATCTATATGTTACCACAGTAATAAATTTTAATTTCATTAGCTGATTTCAAATGAACACGTAGCAATTATAAACGTGCGACTTCAGTAATTAATTTTGCATGCGAAGCTTGTTCATTAAACATTTTCGAGTTAATTCTCTAATTCGCGTTATTATCAACTCAATAATGTACTCCTTCTAATGAACATAATAATTTACTGAAAAATGTGTAGATACTTTTATTAATCACGTCATTTTTAAATACATGCAAGGATAATATAAGGGTTGACTCATCTTAGTGATCAAGGTTTCAATTTCAACATAAAAAACACTTCTTAAATATTATAGATGGTCATATTATATCAATTCGCGATGAATATTGTAATCAATAGATATATTCCACAACTGCTGCCCTCCTCCTTCTAGATTGGCCACATTCAACTGTTACAGATGGTTCCGCATCGCTTTCTCTCCAAACATTCACTTTACAATCTTGACTAACATCTTTGGTCTTTTTGCTTGCTACTTTCATCTTGATCTCGTAGAGGAGTTTTCCAGCTGGGGGGAAGAAAGTAGCTTCCAAAACCTTCTCAAGGACAGGATCAGTTGGTCCAGTTGAAGTTTCTGCTAATTTTTCAATTCCCTTTTCAGCATACTTTTTCACCTGAGGATCATCAACACTAGACTTGGTTGGTAAATCTGCAATCTGAGGTAGGCCGTCTGCTCTCCTTCTTCTGGCTTGCGTACATTCAACAGTTACAGATTTTTCAGGTTCACGTTCTCTCCAAACTTTGACAAAACATTCTTCACTAATTTTTTCATCTTGTTTGCTTCCTACTTCTATCTTGATCTTTCGCAAAAGTGTACCAACTGGAGGATAGTAAGTAGCTTCTAGAATTTTCTTCAGAGTAGGTTCACTCGGACCAGTTGAGGTTTCTGCTAATAACTCAATGCCCTTTTGAGCAAACATCTGCACTTGAGGATTATCAATGCTTGTCTGGATTGGTAGATCTAGAATTTTAGGAGCAGCATCGTCTGCTCTTCTCCTTCTGGCTTGGTCACACTCAACTGTTACTGATGGTTCCCCATCGCTTTCCCTCCAAACATTCACTTTACACTCTTGACTAACATCTTTAGTCTTTTTACTTGCTACTTTCATCTTGATCTCGTAGAGAAGTTTGCCAGCTGGTGGGAAGAAAGTAGCTTCCAAAATCTCCTCGAGAACAGGATCAGTTGGTCCAGTTGAAGTTTCTGCTAATTTTTCAATTCCCTTTTCAGCATACTTTTTCACCTGAGGATCATCAACACTAGACTTGGTTGGTAAATCTGCAATTTGAGGTTGGCCGTCTGCTCTTCTTCTTCTGGCTTGCATACATTCAACAGTTACAGATGTTTCAGGACCACTTTCTCTCCAAATATTGACAGTACATTGTTGGTTACTATCTTTGGTTTTTTGGCTCCCAACTTCCATTTTGATTTCATAAAGAAGTTTGCCAGCTGGGGGGAAGAAAGTGGCTTCCAAGATTTTCTTCAAGAGAGGATCAGTTGGTCCAGTTGAAGTCTCTGCTAATTTTTGAATTCCTTTCTCTGCATACATCTTCACCTGAGGATCATCAACACTCATCTTGGTTGGCATATCTTCTGGTGTGGATCTCTTGTGATGATGGTGATCATGGTCGTGGTGATCATGGTCATGGTCATCATGTTTATGATCATGATGTTCTCTCTGTAAAACAAATCGTATTGTTAAATACTTAATTGCAATAATATCTTAATTTTTTCTATAATCGCTGAAAATTCCTGAAATGTTGTGCAGTTGCTAGAAATTTTTGGAAATACCTTCAAATCTGTTGAAACAGTTTGGAACAATAAAAATCCAAAATTTAACTTACATTTTCATGATTCGGAGCACCAATGACATCAACAATCAAAAAAGTGCATAGCACAGTCAATAAGATCGACCAATTCTGTAAAGTCGCCATCCTTTGGAAAATTTACAAGAACTCTGTCAGTTCTTCTTTTCTGAGTGAGGTTTTATAGGAGAACACACACACTCACAAAGATTTTATTATAAGCTAGAAAGATGTATTAAACCAATCGCAAAAATCGATTATCTTGCATATAATTTTATTCAAAAATACAATTCCGATGTTCATAAAAAAATTGTTGTTTACGATGGTTATTCATATCCATTTAATCATTATATGCTACTTGTAATAACACATCAAATTATTATAAGTGCAGTGTTCTTTAATTCGCTGTGGAAAACTTTTATCTTATTTATAAGAGAAAATATATAAAAGTAGAGATTAAATAAGTTTAATAACAAGAACTAATAATCTTCTAATCTTCTTGCTGTGGTATAAAATTTTAATTAAGATTACAATCACATTATATCATGAGTCAAATGATATGTATTTCAATAATAATGATATGCAGCAGGCGCTCAATTCAACATTTTCCTACATAATGAGGAAAACCTCGTTTATTGCATAATAAACACTCGCAGCACTTTTATGTAATATCAAGTTGAGATCGTGCATCTGTTAAACTTATAATAATTAAAGTAACTGATGCGTTCATACATCTATTTATGTTTTAATCAATTTTCTACTTTGACAATCGTATAAAACAATATTCAAAGAATAGTTTTGAATAAATTTAAGAAATTTTAATATCACAATAAAAAAATGTACTTTCAAAATAATTAAAAGTTTAAAATTTATTCAATCATTGAAATGTAATGATAAAACTGTAAAATAAAGATAATAGAAATATAAAACAAATATAAATGGTATTAAGTGGGAGGGACTCTTAACAAATTATTGTTTTAAAGATTTATTTAAATAATTTTTAAAATCGAAAATATATAATTTTATATTTATTTAAATTGAAATTGACAACATTAGAAATTACATATCTATAAACTTAAAATCTCAATTTTTTACAAAGATATTTTCTTATAATAATAATTATAATAAATGATTTCAGTACTACGTATTTTCTTTATACATAGATGGTATTGACGTCTCTTAATTCGTTTCTATTCTTCCCTTAATTACATTCCAGTTCGACTCGTGGTTTCTCATTTTCAATGAATACTCTTACTGTGCATGATTTGGATTCACCATCCGTCTTTAGCTCGCAATTTTCCTTTTGACCTTTCGCACAAGTGCTTGTTCCTATCTTAATTTTGACTTCAAATAACATTGTCCCCACTGGCGGGAACATTAAGGCTTCTTCAATCTTCTCCAAAATTGGTTCATTGGGTCCAGTTGAGGATTCTGCATAAATGTCGACGCCTTTCTGGGCATATTTCTTCACTTCAGGATTATCGATGCTCACTTGCAGGGGCTTATCCAATATAAGAGGGCCGACACTCTCTTCATCATCATCATCATCATCATCATCATCATCATCATCCGCCCTTTTTCTTCTTGCTTGACCATCACTTGCTTTTTTTTTTCTGTCAACTCTCCAACATTGAACACCTGTTGAATCTTCCTCATCAGTTTCTTTAAAGACACTAATCTCACAGTTATCATCACCAGCCTCTGGATCATATTCGCAATTTTTCTCATTACTTCCCTTAGGACACTTGGTCGATCCTATCTTCAATTTAACAGTATAAAGTATTTTGCCAGATGGAGGATAAGATTTAGCTTCTACTATCTCTCTAACAATCCCTTTCATTCCTGATGAATGTCCGCCTATTTTGTCAAGAGCCATTTGAGCATATTCCTTAACCTTGGGATCATCAATGCTCAATGTTGTCGGCAAATCTGCAATTTGGGGTTGACCATCATCTGCTCTCCTCCTTCTGGATTGGCCACACTCAACTGTTACAGATGGTTCCGCATCGCTTTCTCTCCAAACATTGACGGTACATTCTTGACTAATATCTTTGTCTTGATTGCTTCCTACTTCTACTTTGATCTCACGCATTAGTTTGCCTGCTGGGGGAAAGAAAGTAGCTTCTAGAATCTTCTTTAGAATAGGTTCACTTGGACCACTTGAGGTTTCTGATAATTTTTCAATACCCTTTCGAGCAAACATTTGTACCTGAGGATCATCAATACTAGACTTGGTTGGTAAATCTAGAACTTGAGGAAGAGCATCTGCTGTATTTCTTCGTTTTCTGAGAATACTATTACATACCACCCTTACCGTAGGCTCGACATCAGTTTCCCTGAGAACATGAACCTCACAGTTATCGTCACTAGCCTCAGGATCATTTTCGCAATTCTTCTCATTACTTTCCTTAGGACACTTGGTCGATCCTAACTTGAATTTAACAGTATAGAGAAGCTTGCCAGATGGAGGATAAGATTTCGCTTCTACTATCTCTCTAACAATTCCTTTCATTCCTGACGAATGTCCGCCCATTTGCTCAAGGCCCATTTGAGCATATTTTTTAACCTTGGGATCATCAATACTCAGTGTTGTCGGCAAATCTGCAATTTGGGGATCAGATTCTGTAACTTCTCTTCTTTCTCTAGGAGCTCTTGTGCACTCGATTACCTGTGAAAGTTCCTTGTCAGTTTCGTTCTTAGAGGTGATGTAGAGCTCACAATCAACGTCATCCTTCTCTGGATTGTGTTTACAGTTTTTTTCTTGACTTCCTATCGCACAGTTTGTGACTCCCACTCTCATTTTAATCATGTAAGAATCTTTCCCATCTTTGGAATATAGTACAGCCTGCTTTATTTCTCTAAGTATGGCTTTTTTTTCTTGATCTATTGGTGTGCCGAATTGATCTACAGCGTTTTGAGCATATTTCCTCACCTGGGGATCATCTATGCTCACATTTTGTGGTAAATTTGGAATTTTGAGAATTTCTTCAGCATTTCTTCGTCTTCTGAGAACACTTGTACATACCATTTTCAACGTAGGTTCCGCATCAGTTTCCCTGTAAACATCAACCTCACAGTTGGTGTAATCGTCCTCTGGGTTGTTAACACAGTTCAATTCATCACTTCCCTGTGAGCAATTGGTGCTCCCCAACTGCATTTTAATTTTGTAAAGGAGTTTCCCTGCTGGGGGGTAAGATACAGCTTCTTTTATTTTCTGAACATTTGCTTTCTTGTCTACATGCAGAGGTGAGCCAAATTTATCCGCAGCTTCTTGAGCAAATTTTTTTACCTCTGGATCATCTATACTCAGTTCAGTCGGCAAATCTGCAATTTGAGGTTGATCACCATCAGCTCTCCTTCTTCTGGCAACCCTCCAACATTCAACACTCGTTGAATCTTCCTCATCAGTTTCTTTAAAAACACTAATCTCACAGTTACTAACACCAGCCTCTGGGTCATATTCGCAATTCTGCTCATTACTTCCCTTAGGACACTTGGTCGATCCTATCTTCAATTTAACAGTGTATAGAAGTTTGCCAGATGGAGGATAAGATTTCGCCTCTACTATCTCTTTAAGAATCGCTTTCATTTCTGACGAAGGTCCGCCCATTTTGTCAACAGCTACTTGAGCATATTTCTTAACCTTGGGATCATCAATACTCAGTGTTGTCGGCAAATCTGCAATTTGGGGATCAGATTCTGTAACTTCTCTTCTTTCTCTAGGAGCTCTTGTGCACTCGATTACCTGTGAAAGTTCCTTGTCAGTTTCGTTCTTAGAGGTGATGTAGAGCTCACAATCAACGTCATCCTTCTCTGGATTGTGTTTACAGTTTTTTTCTTGACTTCCTATCGCACAGTTTGTGACTCCCACTCTCATTTTAATCATGTAAGAATCTTTCCCATCTTTGGAATATAGTACAGCCTGCTTTATTTCTCTAAGTATGGCTTTTTTTTCTTGATCTATTGGTGTGCCGAATTGATCTACAGCGTTTTGAGCATATTTCCTCACCTGGGGATCATCTATGCTCACATTTTGTGGTAAATTTGGAATTTTGAGAATTTCTTCAGCATTTCTTCGTCTTCTGAGAACACTTGTACATACCATTTTCAACGTAGGTTCCGCATCAGTTTCCCTGTAAACATCAACCTCACAGTTGGTGTAATCGTCCTCTGGGTTGTTAACACAGTTCAATTCATCACTTCCCTGTGAGCAATTGGTGCTCCCCAACTGCATTTTAATTTTGTAAAGGAGTTTCCCTGCTGGGGGGTAAGATACAGCTTCTTTTATTTTCTGAACATTTGCTTTCTTGTCTACATGCAGAGGTGAGCCAAATTTATCCGCAGCTTCTTGAGCAAATTTTTTTACCTCTGGATCATCTATACTCAGTTCAGTCGGCAAATCTGCAATTTGAGGTTGATCACCATCAGCTCTCCTTCTTCTGGCAACCCTCCAACATTCAACACTCGTTGAATCTTCCTCATCAGTTTCTTTAAAAACACTAATCTCACAGTTACTAACACCAGCCTCTGGGTCATATTCGCAATTCTGCTCATTACTTCCCTTAGGACACTTGGTCGATCCTATCTTCAATTTAACAGTGTATAGAAGTTTGCCAGATGGAGGATAAGATTTCGCCTCTACTATCTCTTTAAGAATCGCTTTCATTTCTGACGAAGGTCCGCCCATTTTGTCAACAGCTACTTGAGCATATTTCTTAACCTTGGGATCATCAATACTCAGTGTTGTCGGCAAATCTGCAATTTGGGGTTGATCATCATCTGCTCTCCTCCTTCTGGATTGGCCACACTCAACTGACACAGATGGTTCCGCATCGCTTTCTCTCCAAACATTGACGGTACACTGTTGACTACTATCCTTGGTATTTTTGCTTCCTACTTTGATTTTGATCTCATAGAGAAGTTTTCCAGCTGGGTCAAAGAAAGTAGCGTCCAAGATCTTCTCCAAGAGAGGATCAGTTGGTCCAGTTGAGGTCTCTACTAATTTTTCAATTCCCTTTTGAGCATATAATTTCACCTGAGGATCATCAAGACTCATCTTCGATGGTAAATCTGCAATTTGAGGTCGTCCATCAACTGCTCTCTTGTGTAGATAGTGCTTGTGATGACCTCCATGACATCCTCTATGACCCTTTAGAAAGAAAAGATATATTTTTTACCCTTTAGTTAATTTAACAAATTTTAGAGGATTGCGCAATATTATGAAGAATTTTCAGGTATTTGAAGAGAGATTTTCAATGATTTCAAGTAATTTCAATGAATTTTCTGGAATAATGGGATCTTTAATAAGTTTTTAATAAATTTTATAGATTATAATTATAGTTGTCTAACAGTTTCGTGGAATTAAAAAGAAATTTCAGGTATTTTCTCAAATTTTAACGAGTTTGAGAAGATTTTGAGATATTTGCAAGAATTTTAAGGGATTAACCAATTTCGCTAGTTTACGATTATTTTTCATTTGAAATCCTATAATTTCAGTTTGTTTCAATTGTCAATATCCAATATAAAAATTCAATGTCAAATATTTAATTATATGTTCCAAAAATAGAAAAACAGAAGCTTCTTTTCTGAAGATCAAAATATTGCAGAAAAATAGTACTAGTTTTCCTAAAATGAGATTGTCTCTTAAATTTCTTTTTTCTTTATTGTAGATATAAGATTAAAACAAGTTTTACAACTTATTAAGTGAAAAGTGAAAAAGTTATAGGAGAAAACTCCCAAAAGGTAAAAAAGAACAATTTCAATTCCTCAACATTCTTTAATTGGCAAATCCTCTAAGTCGAAATTAAAATTGATCTTACTTTTTTTCCATGAATCGGAGAAGATAAAGTGTCGCTAATCAGAAAAGTGCACAGCAGTGCTAGAAAAATCGAACAATTACGTAAATTGCCCATCCTTCTCGCGATTAAAAAAGCGTGAGAACTGATGAGAACTGAAAGTTTCCGCCTCTGAGAGAGGATTTAAATACAAACATACACATATACGAAGATATAAATATACTTAGAAAAAGTATTAAACCAATCAGGAATACCCATGTTGTTTGTCTGCAATTCGATTCATACATGGTCAATCACTTTATACAAAAATGTGAATAATTATTATTACATCAGTGACATAACTATCTTATCGCACTTTTATAATACATCTAACATTTATCATTATCTTTTATTTCTGAGAGAAGATGGAAAGATAACACATGTTCTTCAAAATCTGCAGATGCTGCAAAATTTCAATGTCATGTGTGTAATTAGATTGATATTAAAAATCTAGAATTATTCTCAATTAAAGTTTATATAATGTTATATTTATGATTAAAGTTAATATCATTTTTATTAATGATATTTTCTTTTTTGGACAATTTATTTTATTCTCTTCTGATCGTTTTAACTGATTATTTTATCTCCTCCCGATAAACAATGAATATCATTAATGGAAGTTTACATTCAAAATGCATTTGTGAGAAAATAAGGTGAGTTAAAATTAATATACCGGTTATCAATGCAATTCATAAAATCAAATTAGATCCGATAGTATCTTGCATATTAAGTTTGATATCGTATTTCTCCTGGAGATGAGTTGAATATTCTGTTTTTTTCCATTTTATCCGATTTATTCGAGTTTTCCAGAGAATTCGAAGAACCATCTGTCTTGCATATGATGCAAAGATAATATCATAAAATATTAATGTTTTTATTTCAATAGCCAATTAATCGGAAATTGAAACTTTTCATCAATTTGAAGATATATTATTTTTTTTATTTGGTTCAAAGAAAACATTTTTAACACGAAAATTTTGTCCCTTTTTTATGTTAAGGGTGTTGGAATCAAAATATCTAATTCAAATATGTTTAAGTAAAATGAAAATATTCAATTTTGAAGCTAAATTTTTAATTCTTCGTTTCATAGAAAAAATATCGAAATTAAATACTTTTTCGCTCTGTATGCAGTTTTATATTTGAAAAAAGATTAGCGTTACAGAGTGAAGAAATATTTATTTTTTGTTGAGAAAAATTTGGAATTTTGAGCTTAACACTTGGGTCCAACGTCTTTAAATAGAAATATTTTTCTAAATTGAGAAAAATTCTTGCTAAATTTTTAAGAGTACTATAATTAAGTGTCGAGTATCGCATTTTCAACTGTTTAAAATTTTTTGCTAAAACTAGGCCATTTATTTTTTAAACAAATTGCTGTATTAATAAACCACTGATCTCTATAAGTCTATCGAGATCAGTGTAATAAACATGTCGGAAAAAATAGGAAAGTTCAAATTTATGCACCGGAATCGAAAAACAAAGAACACCTCCCCTTCTAGCTTCGAAAAACCCTCCTCGGCTAAAGGAAATCTTAATCCGTGTACTTTTGCGACCTAAAAACTATATACATATATTCGAAATGACTTTTTGACCGTTGCTCCAACAGCCTTATGTTGGGGCAAAATAACGAAAGATCAAATTTAACGCACCTGTACAGATTCTATCAGAAGGATGATCAAAATTCTTGATATATTCATTACACCTCATTTTATTCAACAAATTATGTAGGATAGTTTCCCTCTATAAATAAAACTCTTTAAAATAGAAATATGTCAATGGAGCGAAAAAATATTTATTTTCAATATTTTTTTGGTTTCCTGCTTTTCGTTCACGAGAGTTATACAACTCAAAGTATAAAACTATGACTTAAATTAGTGAATAAATTAGAATTACTTCCAAACATCGATTCATACGACAATTGTACACTTTCAATAAATGGTATCCAACTTTTATTAAATATTATATCTAAGTATAATTTTTTTACAATTTTTTATTTTCAATAAATCTTTTTTTTTCATTTTCTTTAGTTCCACAATTTTCTGAATCGTGTTTTAAATATCTGCTCGAACCTTGGAGAAGTTAATTACAAATAGAGAGATGTTACAGCTCACAAAAAATCACCGGAATTCTTACACGAAAAATTGTGTATTCCAAATTATTGAAATTCCATTGTTGGATATTTAAGTTAAATATAAAATTTTTTTGATGACCGGTTTGTTTAAAAATACATTATGCATATGAACTAATTTGTACATGAAGATTGACAGAAGTGCGTATTTAGATGATATTACGTTGATATTCAGATTATATTGCTACATGTTATATTAAAAATCAAACACTTGAGGATAAACTGTGTTTGCATACGTATTACGATAAACAAAAAGACGAATATATTTCCCTAAGAAAATAACGGCAGTATAAGTTCAAAAGTTAATGCACTTCACCTTTATAATAATAATAATAAAAAAACTTTAATTGTCTTTTTTACAACATATTTCACATCAACGTTTTCTTAAAAAACTTTTTTTCAAAAACAAATTCGTTTTACAAAACAACTTTTGGTCCTTTATTCCGGTGGAAAATTTCTCGAGCCAATTCTCATGAAAATAAAATACGTTAGAAATTTCGTTTAAAAAAATTCTTTTATAAATTTTTGAATCCAATTGAATAAATTTAAACTGCTTTATATTTTCGATTAAAAGCAGGTCGATGACTTTTCATTTTGAAAATAATGTGAACGAATCGAGAATTTTTCACCGGATTGGAGAAATGTCTTTTATCTCTTAACTAATCTATGCCCTGGAAATCACGAATTGACTATGTTTAAAATTCGTAGTTCACGCAAAGACGATATTGAACGAAGGCACGATTTTGTGTGAAGAGTTTGGTTCTTAATTACTATCGTTTTATAAATCAGTCCATTTGTTTGTGGAAGCAGGTTTTCGTTCCCTCGCCTTCCTCTTGAGAATCTGCTTTTTATGCTCATACTCGAAATCTTCTTCGGTTACGTTCAGTTTATGAATCTGAGCAAAGTTTTAAATATTTTACTTTATTATTTTAAAAAATTCAGACTGAGTTAGCTTAATTAATTTTATTAATTTTGCATTTATTCATCTGCTGTAAATTCTAAAAAATTTTTTTTACCTGATAAACTAAAGCCTCCTCTTCCATAATTTCGGGCGGTGGATTTCTGAGGATTTGAAGCGTTTCATACATCGTTGGACATTTTTTTGTGATGGAAGTTCGCCCTAAGCTGCCTTTTAATAACACCAAACCAACTTTAAAAATAATTTTGACACCCTCACACAAAAACATATCCCATATTCGCAAAATACTCTCCCAAGGTAAAGTGCGAGTATAGACGCACAAAAACCACTCCGTCATGTACAAAATCGGTTCCATCTTCTGCTTTTTCTGTAATTTAATTAAAAAAATTAATACATTTTTTGAGTATCAAAAATATTTTTTAAAAAATGTTTAAAAAGTTATTTTGAGCAAAAAAATTTAAGTAACTCTGGGACTCAAAAATCCATGAGCAATACGTTATTACATTAGCGTTTAGCATTAGTATTCTAGTATTATTCCGTATTTTATTCCACACCCTACAAATATCCAAAAATTATGTTGTAAAGAAATTGGAAAATTTCAATCATGAAATTCTAATCTCAAACATCAATCTCCTCATTTTACTCAACAAATACTAGAAATAACTATTTTTCTGTTCTACAGCGGTAATTTCCTTACAAATAGAATTTTAAAAAATAAGTACAATTATAGAGCAAAAAAATATAATTACAATATATGTCAAGTAAACTGAAGAATTCGAATTTTGTACCCTTTATTCTTTCTTTTACTTTGTCAACGAAATCATGAAACTTGTTTAGTACCAAATGCTTGTAGGCAATAGGGGAGACCCTCTTGAGCAAAGCGAAAAGAATGTCGCCATCTCTCTGCAAGGTTTCCATTCCCTGGCTATAATATCCAACAAGATATTTGTCGCAGACAGCAACTAAACACCAGAAAGCTTGAACGGCAGGCATATGCATGAGCAGAAAAGCTGCGATTGGTGCTTGAGCCTGGCAATATCCAACTTTGCTATTGAGAATTGAGTAAGCCTTCAAGACCTGGAAGAGTTCCTGTTGTCCTGGAGCATTTTCGACGAACATTTCATGATGAGGAAATTGTCTGTGAAGGTCCTTTTTGATGTCCTCTATGTATTTCGGATCCCCTGATCTCGCAATCAACTCCTCGTACACATTTGGGTTCTCATTTAAGAGCAATTGACCCCCGCAGAGATTTAACCAAGCGCGAAGTCGTACCGAAGGTGGAATACCTTTTCGACATCTGTCTCGTACTTTACGATAATTTGCTCTCATGAACACATTCCAGTTATTTAACATACGAATCCATTTTCTCTCTCGTCGTAAAATTACCTCTGGAGGAATTGCTTGCTTTCTGTAAAAAATAAGATACGTATTCGTGATAATTTCTAAGGTCGTATTTATTTGCGCAAAAGCACAAAATGCCTCTTAAAATTATTATTTTACCTTTCTGGGCTGTATTGGGATCCTCCTAAAAAACCATGTCGATCTGGAACTGTAGAAACTACTGAACTACATTGATAAATACTACTGCCTTCTGATTCGGATTCTCCATTCAAATCCTCCTCGATACTATGCGAGGTTGAAGCAGCCATTTCATCTTATTTCTCTGAAAAAAGATATTCAGTAAGTTATCAAACCTATTAGAAATTAAGGATTAAAATTTAGAGTTTAATTTTTAAATTGTACAACTCAAAGAATTTAAATTTGAATGAATAGTATATATTTCGAAACTAGTGCGCTAAAAGCACATTCTCAAAATTTAAGGCTGATGTAAAGAAAATAAACTTTTCTTTGTGTTGACACGATTCAGGTGACCTAATATTAATTCACTTGATTAATTAATTAATGCTTCCCTCTATGGGGAAGCAAAAAGTGCTCATTCAATGTGCACAAAAATTGTTACAAATACAACTTCACAGCTATTTAATATATTCATCATTTTCACATTTAATCGAAATTATTATTTATATTACAGTATATATATCATGTAAAATGGATAATGTTTCGTCCAAGAACATTAATCTTCGAAACAAAATCCTTTCTAATAACAATTCAATATGTAAACTTCAATATGTAAATATTAAATCGAGCACTTTTCTCAACTCATTCCGAGTTGGCCCCCCGGATTGCGGAAATTCACTATCCTTCAGAGGCCAACTACAAATTACAAAATCTTCTGCTTTCTTAAATTTGTGACACGTCGCAACTTGTAGTTGTGTCTATATCTATATATATATAATTGTTTGCAATAAAAACATAAGTGACTTACCAGCAACGCCCATTAAACAACAATTACTTTGAAGAATAAATTAATCCTGAATCTTCTGCTGTGTGTTTGACGCAATTTGGTATAAACTTCTATTTATTGACACTTATTCACTTCCCACTCACTTTTCAGTCAACACCCTCACAATTTTCCTTCAATTAAAGGCAATTTGCACTTATTTTAAACCTTTAATAATTCACTGACAACCTTGGGATTTACCTTTTACTACCTTTTATTAATAACCTAATGACATCTGTCACATCTCGTTCGTGTCTGGTTAAAAAAAACCCCCAAAACTTACCAAAACTTCATGCTTGATTGTCTGATTAATCAGGTTTCGACCAATCATGAATGTGCAGGGTTGCAGTGTTGCACCCATGGAGTATATACTCCATGGTTGCACCGTCTGGAAAGCAGAGTTGGGAATATCTGATGAACGTAATATGAAGGTTTTACGTAATTTACATGCAGTGCCATCTGCGCATGAGTTGCGCGCTCGGAATCATTGGTTGCTATTAGCGGGTAATTTAAAATGCTAAAAAATATATTATACACAATACGTATGCACAATTGGTGTGACATTTGAGAAAAGGAATTTCGTTGATATTGGGAGAGTTGAGTGTATGTCTTCCCCCTAGTTACTTTTCATTTTTTCAAAATCGCTTTCACTCTATATATTAGGTGATCCGTGCCCCAATCAGCTCACGAAATGAAGTGAGGCACATAAACAGAAAAAATGTAAACAATGTTTTCGCTGCATCTGCGTTCAACCAAAGATAATTGTTATAAAGTTATATTGTTGTTAAATAACAATTAGTATTACTATTACCGGGTGATTCATAAAAAGAGGTAACACTGTTATATATAGCTTTTTTAAAAATTTTATTTTATATTTTATTAATTATACGTATGAACTTAACTTTTTTTCAAGTTAAAATTCAAAATAAAAAGATACTATAAAAATAGAAAAACATTAAGATTAATAAAATTGGTGAATTCAAAATAAAAAGATAGTATAAAAATAGAAAAACATTAAGATTAATAAAATTGGTCATTAAACGTCTCGTTAACATCATTTGGCACTGTCGGCACTGAAGATGCTTTAATGATAGCATGGATAACCATAACGTTGTTCTGGTCTGTTATAAACGTTATAAAGTGGACGACTTCTTTCTTCTCCAATTGCTGCATGTTCTGCTGCAATTTTTCGATAGAGATAATGGTGCCTGTCTTTCTCCCATGCTACACTTGGCGTATCCTAAATGAAAAAAAAAAATTAAAATTGTTTCTTGAAAGTTGAACAATTTTTAAAGGCAAAAATTTATTTAGAGAATTTAATGACTCTAGTATTTGCTATCAGGTCATTCTTAGTCCATATTAGGCATGAACCTTATTTTATTCTCTTTTTCTTAAATATTATATTTTTACCATGGGAGGATAGGAGTTATAATTAGCAATTTTTTCAAAAAGAGCATAATGCCTGTTCTTCGCAAGTCTCACAGCTTCTGTATCTTCTGGTTGTTGATGATAGCCTTGGTAATTATTATAGGAAGGCGAATAAGATCCTGAAACATAATTTTGTTTTCTCAAATTAAAATTAATATTAAAGGTAAAGGTCGATAACCTGAATCTACAATTTTCGGTATATTTTTTATAATTTAAGACAGCTTTTTAATACATTTTAAATTATTTTATTTAATACGTAAATTTATAATACCATATCCGACACTGTCTCCGTATTGGTTTTGAGCTCTATTGAAGTGATCTGAAAAGCGTCCTCCTTCATATTCAGAACCATAAGGCCTTGAAGGTGGCGGAGGTATATAACTTCTTGATGGCTCCATATATTTCGATTGTGAATATTGTGATGATTGTGAAACGTGTCCAAGACAAGGACTCGCCAAAACGAGTAATATCTAATTCAAAATATTTAAAAAATGTATTTTTTATAAATAATTAACATAATATCTAATTTTTTCAAATGAGAAATTGTATATAATATACATTCTATTCTATTTATAATTCCTATTCATCCCTAATCATTCTATAATCCCTATTCTAACATATGGGATTTCAAAGCTAATACCTTTCAAAATATTTTTTCTTTAGAGTAAGACGGTTTTTAAATTAAAGTTTCTGATTTTTTAAAATAATTTTTCCGACAGTTTTCGAAAAAGAACTTAAAGTTACATCTGAATCTGAATTAATTTTCGAATTAAACTCAATGAGTTGAAAGAAAACATCAGTTTATAATAAATTAATTTATTCATATCGACCCCTATTTTATCTAGAACATGTTGAATCCTCATCTAGAATATGGACGTGTCACTTTTTTTCCTTACATATACGACCTAGTCGAATGTCAGACAAATGTTTTATTCTTTTATTAAGGATCGATAAAAATGTAACCAAACCATGAGTACGTAACTCATGGATAAACAATAGAGAGGTGTCGACCACCACAAGTGTTCTATATATATATATATATATATATATATAT
>UCOH01011621.1:7043-64915 GCA_900474275.1 Synergus japonicus | reverse complement strand
GAGGGGAGGGGCAGCGTCTGGGGAAAAAAAGTTGCGTATATGTAATCGTAAGGGACTATTCCTACGATATTATTATACGTTAAACATTAATGTAATGACGTGCTCTATTTCAAAATTTTTTCTCATCGGCGCGACGTATCAGACTGAAGTTGTGTGATTTATAAATAACGTGGTACATTTATCCATTGCCTCTTGTCTCGATTTGGTATATACTTAAAATTATATCGTGTACATGTATATATGTTGCGTTTTCTAGAGGAGACACCAAACTATTGGAAACATTTTTTGTATCCCCCCTTTTTTTTTTTTAAGTCGCGCTCACTTTTCTCACGACTCTTTCCTTAAATTGTTTTTTTCTCGTCCCTTTTCATTTTTGACACTTGGTCGGAAAAATATATTTCTTACGGGTCTGACTCTTTCCTCACTTCCTGTTTGGTCTCCTTTTTGTCTCTACACACTTTCAGATACTTAGGCGTTTTAATTACGCTGTTCTTAATTTATTGTGTGCCCTTTTTGTTATTATTCCCACCTTTATTTTATTCCCCTTTTTATTATATTTCTTTCTTTATTAGATTTCCCTTTTTATTAGATTCCCCTTTTTATTATATTTCCCTCTTTATTATTGTTTTTCCCATTTCCTTTTGGACAGAGTCACAGATTAACTGCGGCACTACGTATTACCATAATCGAACTGCTAGAATCTTATGAATATAACAATTTGTACCAAACAGTGTAAAAACGGTAGCCAAGTTGTAATAAAACGGTAAAAAAATCCCTAAAAGGGGTTTTTGTTATAAACGACTTGAAAGGGGAAAAATCGAGAAAATGCGATGTCTTTTGTTCTTATGTGAACGAATTGAATTGTCGATTAAATTGTTAATTGGATGAAAGCTCGCGATCATTGAAAACTGCATTGTAGAGGATAGTAAAATTTATTAATTGGACGTCGTTTTAGTACGTTTAAAACGTATAAAGCAGAAAGTAATCGACTATTACGAAAAAAAATTTTTTCAAGCTACTCTAGGAACGGTTAGGAGTAATTCGATTTTGATTTAGGAAAAAAATGCGCAAAATTATTTTTACTACCTTTTTGTCGTGATTGCACGATTTATTCTTATTATTCTTAATTACGATTATATTCTCTAACATAAAGGTTTTAAGTTTACGATTGCATTATGTTTATTATGATTATATGATTACTATTATATATATATATATATATATATTATATATTATTCTTATGATTATCGTTATTATCATTATTATGATTACTATTATTATTATTATTATTATTATTATTATTATTATTAATTATTATTATTGTAGACGTGTCTCTTTAATTCTAATGTAGATATTATATGCGGATGATGAAGGTTTTAAACAAAACAACAAAAAAATGATCGCAAGAATTAATCATATGTGCATTTAATGTATTTCGTACTAATTTTTTGATTAAACATAATTGTGTGTTAACCGAATGGCCTTCGCTTTCTTTTCCAGATCACTTCTTCTACTGATTAGGTGTAAAATACTTTTCGTGAGATGTGTCTGGTTTGTTTAAAGAGAGAGAAAGAGAGAGGTGTTTAAAAAATCGTAAACTGAAAGAAAGATGAGATTGTTGCTTTTTTTTCTTATTTTTTGAAATGTATTTTTACAGTAGAAATTGTTGTGTTGCGAAATCTTTGCTGCTTCTTGAATCTTCGCTCTCCCTTCGTATCGCCGCAAGCTCTGAGCGCAAGCGCCTTCAGGAGTTGCGAAAATTGCCCTGCAACAAGTGGCAACGCGACCTGCTTCAATGCTACCATATTTCACGCCAGGATCGATCGACCTAGGGAGTCAAGTTTAACCGGAGAACGCCCCTCTTGTCAAATGAAGACAGTCCAATTTCTTGTTGTAATTAATTTCTTGTTCATTTTTACGTAAAGTTTCATCCAAAATATCTTTTTCTGGTCTAAATCTTTTGAAAATATTTTGTATTCTCTTGATTCTTGATAGATTCTCTGTCAAGTGAATCAAGTCTGATGAAAAGCTCATTATTAAATTGAAGAATATTGCGGGGATTTCTTTTATATAAATCTAGAGATGTAGAAAAAATTGTCTTCAGTCACTTAATGAATAATCTTTGCAATGTACCAAGAAGTTCCAAGTTCACTTAGAAACTTTTTCATCTTAAAAGCGTCTCGTCGAGGATTAGGAAGTTTTCTCGCGTGCAATGATTCCACAAGTTTTAATTACCTAGGAAAGTTTTTCTTGGAATTCAAAGGCTTCTTCAATCCAATCACATTTGAAAAAATGTACAAATTCTCCTGGCGAAGTGTGACTCTTGAGTTGAACTCAAATTTTCAAGTTTCATCATTTATTTCTCAATGTTTACTCAATATTTACTCAATGTTTAGTTGACGAAAAATGTAGATGTCGCAGATTACACGAAAATCAGAAAATTCTGCTAATTTATATGAAGCTCAGGTTTTCCATTACAGATTTTTTATTACACCGATTTTTCAGCACATTTATTTTCTAATCGTAACATCCAAATTCCCCAAGGTGATCAGCGTAAAAAATTTCCGAGATTGTTGTTTTTCCCCCGGGCAAAACTCAGTGTGGTCTCTATTCTCGAAGCGAAATTTATAGTAACATCTTTGTTCTGGACAGATATGAATAGATATATAGAATTTCTGCTGACAATGAACAAAGATGAAACTTCTTTTCTTTTTTTCTAGTTTTTCTTTTCTTCTAGTTTTTTTTTTTTTCGAGTTTTCCGGGTTTGATATACTTTCTCTAGTTTAATGGCGCGACGTCCTGATAATTTAGATGAATTAACATTAAATTGGAAATTCGATGTCGATATTAGTATTTTTACTTAGGACTAATTGAGTCTGGAAGGTAGAGCGATGAAAGAGCCCTTATTGTATTACTCATCACTCCTGCCTTATAAAATTATCACGCTTTTGCTGAGTTCGTATTACTACTCTAGCAGAAATTAAAAAAAAAAAAAAAGAAAAAAAGGTTTATAAAAGCGACCTTATCGTACTTAAAGAGATAGTTCGAGATTCGTTTGTGGATCGTCGTTTTCTCCCTGCGCAAACTGTGGATCAATATAGCAACATACAATATCTTGTTCTATGACGTTATATTCAAAAAATGACGTTATATTCAATAATAATTCAATAAATAAAGCATATTCTGGAAGATAGGGTCACGCGGATAGCCGCACGCACGACACCCATATTAATCGCCAAACCGGACTTACTGTTTATCAAAGTAAGTCCATCTTGATTTTTGTGTGGTTTCTGTTGTTACAGACCTGAAAAATTGGCGGATTTCTCAGATTTTTGAGAGACAGAGTAACTCGGACGAGAGGAGGCGGTGTTCTTTGTGTGGTAAGGTGGTTACCAATGTGAGAAATCATTATTATGTGCATTTTCCCGGAAAATACGCCTGTCCACTCTGTCCCGCCGTTTACACGCGCAGCGATACTCTTCTCACGCATACGCGTATGAAACATGCACATATCCAACAACCCATTCAATTTTCGCGGTCTCAGTTCAATTGTAACTTGCCCGTCTAGCCAATGTCAAAATAAGGGTGAAAGACACGAGTTTAGGGTCTGTGCCAAATGGAAAGCAATTATTTTTTTAGTTTTTCTCTATAAGAAATCAGTATGATGAGAAAATCATGTCGGTAGCTCTTCTTTAAAGAGCGAATCAGCAATAGAGAAATTTACGCCACAGGGTACTATTTGGATCATGGCCAATCTCTTCGGAATTAAAGCTTTATGAAAACCTTTCTTTAAATCATAAGTGAAAAATCTGCTCTTGGATCGAATCTTTGACATTTTTATCCTGTGATGTATGTATTTTCCTGGGGAAATAACAACATGTCCAAAGGGTAATGTTTCAGTCATGATGGAAGGATAGCCGGGAGGGAATTCACTCGTATTAGTGTAATAGTTCCTTTTTAAATCATTCATCATTTGAGATATTGTGCAGAAAGAATTTTGTGCTTTTATGTCTTTTGTGTCCTATTTTCGTTTTTTTTTTTTTTTAATGTGCCTTTTATGTTTAATTAGAGACATTTAGTGAAATTAAGACTGTAATTTATTGTATTGTCGAGTTCTACTTTTGGATGATATCTAGGCAATACATTTATTTATACATTTTTTTTAGACATTTGTTTAGACATTTTTTAATATTCTTTTAAAGAATGCCTTGATTCAAATAATACTGTGTAGAGTATTATTAAAGTACATGTACTTTTTTTTCTCTCGAAGTATTAAAATAATTACTTACTTCAAAAGTTTTATGTGATGATAAATTAAACCAAGTTTTAATTAAATGTGGTAATTACCTTACCATATGAATTTCAGTTTCCGCAAATTTATATCGAAATTTATTGTTTATTTTGAACATTTTTTGCTAGAATTAGGTAATTTAGATCCGTTTTCATCAAAAGGTAAATCGCCTTGTTTTAGCGAAAAATATTAATTGATTAAAACTGCGGAAACTGAATTTGCTCTTACGGTAATTACCACATGCCCTTAATTACCTAATTAAGCGAAGAAACCTGAACCTTTTCTTAATATAAAAATATTGAAGTATAAAAAATAATTAGATTAAGTTATCTTTTTACCCATTGATGATTTTTTATCAAGATTCGCTGATACTAATTTTTGAAGAAGCTCAATTTTATCTGGATAATTTAATATTGTGTTCTAATTATAATTATAATTATATTATATATAAATAATTATAATTATAATGTGTTGAAAAAAGCGAATTCTTGAATAAATCATCAACGCATGTAAAATAAACTTATTTACATAAATATATCGAAGTTGGGCTGTGACCATTTAAAACGTCATTTATTAGACAAAATACCAATGAAAAAAGTAAATAATGAAAAATAAATGAAGAAAATCACTCTGAAACTCATACAACTTCGGTATTGAACATTTTAGGAAATGAAATTGAAATTTGAAACCTGTGCGCACAATTCATTGTTCTAATGAAACGGAAAAGGAAAGTGTTTATCAATTACGTCAATTTGATTGATTGTTATGTTATAATAAGAGGTTTATATTAGGGGAATTACACGAAATTTAATTTTCCAGCACTTTTTTAAAGAATTTTCTCAATCATTTTATCACACGATAAAATTAAACTTAAAAACTTAAGAGATTCATATACTTAATCAAGAGTCAGAACTATAAGATCTGTGATTTTCACTAAATATGTTAATGTAAATATGCTTCTACTCCGGATCTCTCTTTCTCTCTCTTATCTCTCCTCCACTCTCTTCTTCTCTGTTTTCTCATAATTTTTCAACATCTCAATCGATAAATTTTGCTCGAAGCAGCAGTCTTATTAAAATATCGATGTACTTTCAGAAGTAAGGCAAAAGTTTCTACAAAAACCATAACTGACAAGATAAAATCATATTTTTTCCCATAATTCTAATCACTGTATTTGATGAAAGTGAAACGCTAGTGAAACTAGGTTTTATTGTCGTTTCTGAAGAGTGAAGCAATCGACACTGTAAATATCGAATAAGAATTTTTCATCGAGCTTCCGTGTAGACGAGCGTAGACTTTTAAGACCAGACATTATGTGTTCTAAAGGAATGCGAAAGTGACAAAAAAAATTGAAGTGCGAGTGTTTGTTTGCATGCCTTGTAAAAAATCGTATAATTAAGTATATATGAAAATGAAACCAAGTGGCGAAATCGTTTTTATTCCTTTGCCAGGTGGGCATCGAAGGACGTCAGAAAAAAATTCTAACTCAAATTGTATTGACAATATAAAATATTGTTTTGACAATATAAAATTGTTTTGACAATATTTTTCGTCCCCTTTCATTAAAAAATGAAAAACGTCCTTCGTTGCTTTCACACAATTCTACAAGCGAAGTGAAATCATTTGCATTCTTTTTTTTTCTTTGTGAGATCCTGTGTGAATTTACATACACTGTTAATAGCGTATCTCCATTGTTTAATTAAATCGTGTAATATTACAACAGTGCATATACAAACACGAACACAAACACAAAACATCAATAGTCTATGATTAAGTCGGGAGATTTTCAATCCTAAACTTTTATATGTACTACGTCCAATTCTAGAAGGCACCACTGTTTCTTTTTAGAATCTAAAGGATGACCGTTGTAAGAATACGAGGCTCGAAGAATTTATCGTGTACACTATCTGACAGATGTAATATATTAATAAACGCTATGGATCAACGCTAAGAACTTGAATATCACTAAACGATCTCCTATACGTCATTTATCTACTTATTTTGGTTTTATAAACTTTATTCTGATGGTGTAACATACAATCAGATTTTAGTTACACACTGCAAATGATGATTCATGTTTTCGAATTGGTACACAAATTTTGAGTCTTTCTTTAGTTTAATTTCTAGTTTTATTGATATTTATAATTGTTTATCTTCTTTTATTATATATTTTATGATTTTTAATTTTATATGGTTTTTAATATTATATGGTTTTTAATATTACATGATTTTTAATCGTAATTGTTTTTTGTGCTTTATTTTTGATGTTACTAATTAAATATACGACTTTAGCTTGGATATCAAGTTTTTCCTGAGATTATGGACATCCTCCAGAAACCACTTGTGTCCAGCGGCTGATTTCTTCAGTGAAAAGTATTTGTAAATGTCTGAAGGTTGCTGTGATTCTGTGAATGAATCTGCGATTGTGAATCTTGTGATTACCACTGTCTCCTCCATTTCATCAAATTTCCTACCCTCTGTCCTGCAGATGCGGAAGCTGCCTGTCTTGTCGTGGAAATTAGGTGTGAGATGCTTGTAGAGGTTCTCAAGCCAACTTCCGGTACGCTATCGTGATATTCGGATGATTTAGAATTGGCGCAGAAGTGTCTTTGAATATACTTGGATAGCGTATCGAATCGGTTTGGAGAATTGCCATAAAACAGTGGTGCTACGATGACGAATTCAGATTTCAAAATTTTATTTTAGTTTTTATTCATTGCTTCCGGAACTTGATGAATTATTGTATAATATTCAGATATTCTCTGGGATTATAGATTATTATTATTGATTGGATTATATTAAAATTTAATCGCTGTGTTGGTATTCTGGCAAAATTTGATTGTCGCTTTGCCTCCACATTCAAAATAAATTAAAATAAATCGTCGCTGTGTGTAAAGATTTATTTTAATTTTCAAGTTATAACACTTGGAGATACTTGCAAAAGTTTGTGGATATGAATTATCAAAATAAAAAAAATGTGTATTTTGTTAAAAATTTGCCAATTAGAAACAATGTTTTTTATTTTTTTAAATAGAGCTTTAATTCATTTTTCTTAAATTGTATAATTTTTAAATCAATAAGTATTATCGTATTATTTGTGATAAAGTTAATATCAAATATTAACGAAATATTATTAGAAATATTGTTCAGAATATTTTCCTGATCGAGTTTTTGATCTCACTTTAAACTAAAGAACGATTCATATAGAAACAGGGAAAATAAAATCAAAATTTATTTTAGCAAAAATATTTTTTTGGAAAGTGAACTACATTTGTTTATTTAATAAATTGAATGAAAGCCACAAAATTGTATGAAGTAAAATACAATAAACAGAATTTTAGAAAATATTTTAATTTTTATGAAGATATAAAATTATTATTTCTTTGTAAGATCGATTTTTAATCGATTAATCGAGTAAAAATTCCGAAATTATCCGAATCAATCCGAAACATTCCGGAATTTGTATCCGAACTAAATAGTTTTATTACGATCTAATTTGAAGAAAGTTTTCAATCCGAATTAATCCGAAGCACATTTAAAATCAATCGGATTGATTTTGATAGACCGGATTCATTCGAATTCAAAGTTCTGATTGATCGAATTGTTTCGGATTGAAAGTTCAAATTCATTCGGATTGATTGGATTTGGATTGGATTTCTGATTAATTCGGATTGGCGGATTAATTCCAGACTGTCTAGCGGACTGTGAAACCGGGAAAAACCAGGGAACTTTATTTTACCCTGGAAAAATCCAAGAATTTCATTGAGGAACGGGATTTATTTGTATTTTATTGAAAAATCAACGTTTTTCTACTTTATTTTCTTTTTATTCTATTTTTTCTTCATCAAATCGCAAAAAATTTTATCAAAAATGACAAAAAAGCAACTGATCAGTAGACACACTACATTCGGATTAATTCGGATTGAAAACTTCATTCGGATTAGAATAGAATGCAAATTTTTTAGTTCGGATACAAATTCTGGATTGATTCGAATTAATTCAGAATGAATTTCAATCCGAATAAGTCGTAATTTATCTCAATTTTTCGGTATCATTCGAACTGATTCGGATAGATCTGATTCATCCGGATTAATAGTCCTGACTGACAGAATTTGTTCGAATTGAAAGTGCGGATTAAATCGGATTAATCGGAATTAAACTATTTGCTTCAGATACAAATTCCAGAATGATTCGGATTAATTAGGAATGATTTTCAATCCGAATAAATCTGGTCAATCTAAATAAATCCGAATTTATCTGTACTTTTCGGAATCATTCAGATTGATTCGGATTGATAGCTCTGACTGACCGGATTTATTCGACTTGAAATTGCGGATTAATTCTTATTATTTCGGATTAATTCGGTTTAAAGATTTCATATTGTGTTTGAATGGATTTCAGATTAATTCGGATAGAAAACTTCTTCTGGATTAGATCGGAATGAAACTATTTGCTTTAGATACAAATTCCAAAATGATTCGGATTAATTCGGAATGAATTTAAATCCGAATAAATCCGGTGAATCCAAATAAATCCAAATATATCTGAATTTATCGGTTTCGGATTAATTCGGATTGAAAACTACTTCCACATTAGATCAGAATGAAACTATTTGCTTCAGATACAAATTCCAGAATGATTCCGATTAATTCTGACAGAATTTCAATCCGAAGCTTTCGCTCGGGATATTGTCTTTGTAGAAAAAATTTTCTTTGCATCAAATAAACGTTTCTCTGATATAGGGCCAAACAAAAAATTTACTTGATTCAAATAGATTTTATTTAATGTTAATTAATAAATTTTCTTTAATTCAAAGAAATTTTTTCTTTGGCTCAATATCAAAGAAATGTTGATTTGACTCAAAGAAACTTTTTTCAGGGTGTAATTCTACCAATATCTATTTAGAAATTGACCATTTTGTTTTTTATTATTGCACTGCTAAGTAGTATATTAAGTTTCAGATTAAATACTCTAGAATGCTAATGAGGAGCTTAAAAACACGAATGCTCGTAATGTTATCGTAGCAAACACTGTGATATGTAGAGGCTTAGTGAAGTGACGCAGAGCTTCCGGTGGAAAACCAGACAAGAAGAATGCATGAAGGCATTTGGGTTTGCAGGTACAATGCCGAGTGTACCAGTTGGACAATCATATCACGAGATGTTTGCCGTCTCCATGAGCAGTCCGGCACTTTGGAGGTGTCGAGCTTGCGGAAAACAAGTGACCAACCGATGGCATCATTATCACATACACACAGCCGTGAGGTCAATTTGCCCCTACTGTCCAGCCACCTACAGCAGGATCGACACCCTGCGATCACACATACGCAACAAACATAGGGAACTATTCTTTGCTAAAGGATCCTTATAGAGTCTGGGGATCCTGGGCAGGAAGCGCCGACATCTCAAGGCCACAGTTTAACTTCTACTGAACCGTCCAGGTCAGCCTGGAGGAGTCCAGGAAGTTAGTATTAATAATGCAGAACTGTCTTGAGCTGGTTCCGAGCCAAGCAGTTTTGGCAATCTTGTCTCCCTTCCTTGCCCGAAAGGATCCTCTTGTTCCTTAGAATCTGTATCTTCCATCGGAACCGTTCTTCGACAATGAAACTGTCTAACTGTCTAAATCACCTTAAATTCAGGGTTTCTAAGTCGGTTTCTGAATTTATGGATCTCAATTTTTGTCCCATTCGCAGATCTAATTTTGCGAATCTAGAAAGTAAGGAATTGTAATATTTTTTAGTTGCGGTGCAGAAGTACACAATTCTTTAAGAATGTTAGTCTTTTCGTAAGGATGATAGTCGAGTTCTGGACCGCAACTTTTTTTTAAACGGTCGCAGATCCAGAAACTGGTGGAGTTAGAGATAAAAAAAAAACAGTTAGTTTGAAAATATTGTGGAAATGGAAAGTTTAGTGGTAAATAAGATTCATGGGGAAAATTTTCAATGGGCTCATTTTCAAGATTTTGTTTTTGCTTTAAAATAGATTGAAGTTTCTGATGGAGAGACTGGCGATTTTTTATTTTCATATTGATTGGAATAGAAATATTGAAAAAATATGTTTCCTAAACCTATAATTTTTATTTATATTCTGACAGAAGTTCACCCAGAATTATCTGGGATTTTAAGAGATTTCTTGAAATTTAAAGGATTGCAAAAGATTTTATGTGATTTTGAGGACTTTTTTAGAATTTCAAGGATTTTAAAGAACTATATGGAATTTTGAATTATTTAATATGATTTTAAGAAATTTAAAGGAGTTTTGCAAAATTTCAATTAACTAAAATATTTTATGGGGTTTCATTTGATTTCGTCTATATTAGAATCAATTCCTTGAAATTCCTCAAAGTCACTTAAAATCTGACTAAGTCCCTTAAATTAAAATGTCTTGATATTTCGCGAAAACTCTTGAATATCCTTAAATAATTTTAAACTTTTTTGAAGATCCTTTAAAGTTGCTTAAAATCTCTTGAAATCTCTTAAAATTCTTTGATGTTCCTTAGAATTGACAAAAAAATAAAAAAAACTTTGTCAGACTAGATGTCTGAAACTTCAACCTAATTTACTTTAAGGAAGTTTGATCCAGGTTTTAAGCTCAAAATTCAATTCTCCATTTTACTCAATGAAAATTGTAGATAAATATATTCTCGCTCTGTAGCACTAATCTTTTTTCAAATGTAAGACTGCGTACAGAGCGAAAAAATATTTGATGTGGATACTTTTTGCATAAAATGAGGAATTCAAAATTAATTTCAAAATTGAATATTTTCATTTTAGTTAAAAAATTAATTTAAATTAAAAATTTGAATTAGATATTTTTTCGCTCTGTACGCTTAATTCTAGTTAAAAATTGATTAATTCTACAGCGGGAGAAAATTCCAAATTTAATATTTGTTCAGTAATATTTATTCTAGTAACTGACATTCATCTATTTAGTTTGAAAAAATTCCTCTCTCAACTCCCCTGTTTCTGCGTTTCCGCCACTGGTTTTCCATTATTCTTTGTATAGAAATAATGATCACGAAATGAGAACATTCGTAAAAATAAGAGATTCATCTTCTTCAATGCTCTTTTGTCAAAGTTCAAAGAATTGTCTTCTTTTTTAAATATAGACTCACAAAAGATATTTGTCAGCAAAATTTCTCGAACCAAGCATTTTACCTCTACATGTATCACTTTTGCGGTAACAATGAATATTTATTTATATTAATTAATATTTAATTGATAATTATATTAATTAATATTTATATTTATTTATACTTATATTTATCTCCGGATAAATGATCAAGAAATAGAACAAAGTACATTATTTTTGTTGATTTAAAAATCACATCAGTGATCAGTTTATTTTCTTACAAAATACTTTTATAGAAAATTTCATGTAAGATTTTCTGCTATTTAAAATACTCACTTTGATTGATTTTTATATTAATTATTTGTTTACAGTGAGCTTGAAATTTTCGACTAATTTCTTCCAGATTAGTTTATTTTACGTTTAGTACTGCGCTTATTGAATGTATGTGTTTTACCTTTAATTATTGATTAGATGTGTAAGTGTTAGATATGCTTTTCAAGGGCGTTATAATTTATTGATGTTATTTAATGTACCCTCGGACTGTCGGTATATTATCGATTGTTGAATTCAATAAATAGATGTCATATAGTTGTACTCAAAAGTTAAAAAGCCCATTATGGGTCACATGAAACTTTCTGTCGCGATACTGTTACCGCTTACCATATCCTTCTGCCAAAAAAGTTTCATTCTGATTAAAAAGATAGAAAAAGCAAAAAAAAATATACCAGTGAAATGAATTCCAACTTTACTTCAATGAAAATTCGATTTAACAATTTGAGTTTAAGGAAAGCTTTAAAATGTACTTAACTTATTTGTAAATTTAGTCTTATTTGCTTTGCCTTTTCCAAGTAGAATGCTATAGTGAAACTCAAAGTGATTCAAAGAATTTTTTTTAATGTGAAGGGTGTTGGAGCCAAGTTCTAATCTAAAAATTTTATTTCTTCATGTTAGTCAACAAATATTAAATTTAGAATATTTTCTTTCTGTAGAATTAATCAATTTTTAACTAGAATTATGCGTACAAAGCCAGAAAATAAACTCATTTCAATATTTAATAAAAATTCCAAAAATGAAAATATTCAATTTTGAAGTTAGATTTTGAATTCCTCGTTTTCTGCAAAAATTATCGAAATTAAATATTTTTTCGCTCTGTACACAGTCTTATAGTTGAAAAAATATTACTGCTACAGAGCGACAAAATATTTATCTATAATTTTCATTGAGTAAAATCAAGAATGGAATTTTGAACTTAACACTTGGGTCCAACGCTCTGAAAATTGGGTTCAAGTTTCAGACGTCTAGTTTGACGAATTTTTTGTATTTTACTTTTTTAACATTTACTGGAATGAGAATATCAAAAAAAAGTTCTCAAAACTATTTTATTTTATTTAGTAGCAGAAATTTACCTGAAGTTGCTCCAGATTTTAAGAGATTTCAAGGGTTTTTAAAAGTATTTCTTGTGGGATGTTAAAGGGATTTTAAACGTATTCTATTGAGGGATTTTAAAAAGAGTTCTAAAGAACTTTAGTCATTTTAAGCGATAAAAAGACTTTGAAGGATTTACAACTTTTTTAAAGAATTATAAAAGATTTTATTTGATTTCAGACTTTTATAAATTTTTAAAATAGTCCATAAGAATTATCAAAAGGATTTTTCAGATATTTTTATCGATTTCAGTAGATTTTAAGGGATTTCAAGGGTTCATAGGAAATTTTAATGAATTTCAAAAGAATTCATAAGATTTTCTACAGATTTTAAACCATTTAAAATTATTTTAAGAAAGTAGAAGGAATTTGAGTATATTTCAAGTTTCAAGTAATCTTAATGAATTCCACGGATTTCGCAATATTTATAAAGATTTCACATTATTTTTAATGATTTTAAGGATTTAGTAGGAGTTCTAAAGGATTTACAATATTTTAAGGATTTAAAAAGAATCGAAAATATTTTAAGGGATTTGTACAAATTTTCTAATTATTTAAAATGTTTTTCAAAAGTTTACAAATATAAGATTAAAAATCAAAATTGAAAAAAGAAGGAAATTTAATTTAAAAAGTTCGAAAACAGTTTCAAAATACCTTACAAAAATCTCTTAAAATTTAAGGAAAAGCCATCTTTTCACAATCATTATAAAATATCTTGAAAGCCCCTTAAAATTTTTACAAAAATCTTCGAATTCTCTTCAAATTTCTATAAATCTTGTAAAATCTCTAAAAAATCCTTTTGATTATTTTCAACTCTTATAAAAATCCCTTTAAATCCCCAAAATCAATCAAAATCTCTTATGGCATCTCTGGAAATTTGTTTAAATCCTTTAGTCGTTTTATCCTTTGAAATTCTTAAAAATCACTATAAATCTCATAAAATCCTTTTGTAATTTTTCAACTTTTCTGAAATCTCTTGAAATCCCTTCAAATTCTTTGAAATCTCTTAAAATCTCGAGCAACACCTGATAAATTTCTACTAATTAATAAATACAAATTTTAGGTTTTGGAAATTGGAAAATTTCTATTGTTGATATTTTTATTCCAATAAATCTAAAAAAAATCGTTTAAAAAAATTAGAAATAGAAAGAAAAAGAAAATTTACTTGAATCAATCAAACATTTCCTGAGTCCAATTCTTACTAAATCAGATTGAGAGAGTATATTATTTTGAGACTAGGAAAATCAATTTTTTTTTGTTTTTTTTTTGTTTTTTATTTGTTTGTATAATACAATCTTCCAGCTTGCACAAAAACTCCAGATATTACATGTAGATTAAAAAGATTCAAAATTAATATTTATGTTGGTTAAATAAAACAAAAAATATTTCCTTCGACGGATATTCGAGGATAAATTTAGAACAATTACTTTAAGTTAGATTTTAAATTCGAAATATAAAACGACGAAGAAGATGAACAGAGCTTTTGACGCTCTAAAGGTCTAAGCGGTCTAATGAGCTAATTAATCATAGACTGAAACGAGCGCTGTGATCTTAAACACCGAAAAAAGTCAATGGTACTACGAATCATTATTGTTAATATTCTTTGTTTCGTTGTAAGTGACCATGCAATGGAATGCTTACAGCACGGTCTAATTTGAGCGAATATAATATTTTAGTCTTAATCTGTTTCTCTTGCGAGGCGTAATATGAATGTACATTAAAATTTAAATTTAATCCAAGTGTAATTGTTAGCAGTATTGCGCTGATAACCGGAGATTTGTAAATACCAGGCGACTGGAAAAAAACTAATGTTTAGATTAATCGGACCAATCGACATTCGATTAGCGTCATATCTAAACGCTGAGGGCATGCAAAAAAATTACATAAAGGTTTCAAGTCAATTTGATTAAAAAATAAATTTTATTATTATTATGTTATTTTATCTCCTGGGTTGCTTAAAAATTCTGAAGAAATGTTTGAATTTATTAATTAAATCTTACATTTATATATATACGTATTCAAATGACTACAATAAGTATTATATAAAAAAAAGAAAAGTTTCTTAAAGTTCAAAGTTTCTTCAAGTGTGAAAAGAACGCCTTTACAAGTTACATATATTGATTCATCGATATATACTCTCAGTCCCCTTAAGAAATCTGTAAAGGGAGAGACTTCAAAGAGAGTTTCGAGTTGAAGGGTAGGAGTTTGCTAAATCGGTGAATAAAGTTCTTCACCTGTAAATAATCTTATTTTAGACATTGTTGTGTATGTACAAAGTAAATTTCTGAATTTTATTCAATCAGTGACAGAGATTTATCGAAAAAATTTTAAAAATTTACAGAATTAGCATATTTTCACAGAAAACTTGAAACAATTAGGATTCTTGTAATAAGTACAAAAGTAATGAGTCTAATAAGATGTATCATTATAAAAATTATAATTATAATTGTAAAAATTATAATTATACAAATTACAATTATAAAAATTACAATTATAAAAATAACAATTACAAAAATTACAATAATAAGCGTACTAATTATAGAAAATATATCGTAGCATGCCCTTTGCTCGAACGCAGACAATGTTATCGGTCCGAGTTATATTAAATATTTTACCTCAATTGATACTCTTCGATCGAGAGAAACGGAGCTTTAAAAACAATATAAATATATATACCTTCATTTCTCTATGGACCAATTTTTTTCCGCGACAGATGTGTAACATTTAAATGTGAGGTTCCTAATTTAATCCAGGGAGTCACAGTCGAATGTGATATAGGCACTCTGTACATTGAAGTAATTAATATCCGTGCATGTACATAGATGTATAATTAGAAATTTAAGTATGTAATATGCTGACTCTTTTCGCACATGCTTTGCAAGCATAAAACTTGAGACTCTGATGCCCCTTTTGAAACAATGACAGTTTTATATTTTCAAAACTATCTATACTGTAACTTTATTTACTTTATTACAATTATGTCGAAAATTGTTTAATTATTAATCAAAATTGTTGTTCTGGTCAGCTGGTTGTTTCTGGCAAAACAACCAGCTGATCTTATTTTGAATTTACCTGGGATAAATTAAAAATTGTGCTTGTGAAATTTAAAAATTGATTGAACCCTTTTGGTCCAGCCCAATAATTAATATTAATTATTTGCAAAAAAAATCGTTGAGTATTTTGTTGAAAATACAATGCTATTAAAATAATATTCCACGATTTTTTTGTTTTAATGACAGAATCTGGAAACTGAGCAAGAATGGAGAAAATATTTTTTTTCTGTAAAGTGTGTTTTGTTTATTGTAAAGGGTTAAAAGGGGGAAATCACGACTGTTTTTTGTAGAGATTCAGAAGGTTCTCATAAAAATTATTTCGACGGAAGAACGCAAACTGTGAGGAATTATTACTACAAAAGAGAACCATCCTGATTGTTCGTCTTTTGCAGTGTCCCAGTTTTATTTTCAAAATTCTTCTGTCTTCTTCTTTATAAATCTAAGGGGTTTTCGCTGCCTGTTTTCACGAGACTAAAGCCGCAAACAATTGGAGCGTCGACTACAATAAACTTGTGATTTTCAAAATGAAAGTACTTAAATTAGAAATAAAAAAAGTTACATACTTCATTTTCACAATGTTTCTTCATATTCTTCATGGAATAATAAATTCGTAAAAAGTTGAGCTAACGTCTGTGAATTTATTATGTTTTTAATGACCCTGGGGAAAGTTTCGGATTGAAATTTATTCCGATCAAATCCGAAATTTGTATCTGAACCAAACAGTTTTATTCCGACCTAAATTAATTCGAACTTTCAATAAAGACGGATTTATTTGGATTGAACGGATTTATTCGGATTGAGATTTCAAATTAATTTGGATTGATTTTAAATGGGCCTAGGATTAATTCGAATTTAAAACTTCCTTCGATTTAGGTAGGAATGAAATTGTTTTTGGTTTAAATACAAATTTCGACATAATACGGAAAAATTCGGATTGGTTCAGAATGAATTTCAATCCGAGACTTCCTCCAGAAGAATTTATAAATTAAATATACAGGGTGTCTACTAGGGTGGTCCTTATTTTGCGATTTTCGATTCTTCTTGATCTCATCCCTCTGTTTTGTTGGAATGACCAAAAAAATTATTTTCTCCAAATTTGAGCGAAATCGGTTAATTCAATTATGGGCGTTGGACCCAAGTGTTAAGTTCAAAATCCCTTTCTCCATTTTACTCAACGAAAATTGTAGATAAATATTTTTTCGTTCTGTAGCACTAATCTTTTTTCAAATATAAGACTGCGTACAGAGCGAAAAAATATTTAATTTCGATACTTTTTGCGTAAAACGAAGAATTCAAAATTGAACTTTAAAATTAAATATTTTCAGTTACTTAAAAAATATTTGAATTAGATATTTTCTCGCTTTGTATGCTTAATTCTAGTTAAAAATTGATTAATTATACCCAGGGATAAAATTCCAAATTTCATATTTTTGGTGTAAAATGAAGAAATCGAATTTTTAGATTAGAACTTGGTTCCAGCTCAAAACTCTATTATTCATTTTACTCAACGAAAATTAGAGATAAATATTTTTTAGCTCTGTAGCAGTAATCTTTTTTCAAATATGAGACTACGTACAGAGCCAAAAAATCTAGCTTCAAAATTGAATATTTTCATTTTACTTAAAATATTTTCATATTTTTATTTTAAATATTTGAATTAGATATTTTCTCGCTTTGTATGCTTAATTCTAGTTAAAAATTGATTAATTATACCCAGGGATAAAATTCTAAATTTCATATTTTTGGTGTAAAATGAAGAAATCGACGTTTTAGATTAAAACTTGGCTCCAATTTTCTAATAAAGAAATCTGTCTTTTAAGAACTTGAAGAGATTTTGTTATTAATTGTAGAAATTGTATTGTTGGTTCAAATTTAACGGTCTGCTATTTTGTAAACTCAAAAAAAAATTTTTGTCGTTTAGATATATTTTTTCAACACAGTCTAAAGATCATAATTCTATAGAGCCGAAGGATTCCGCTGAAATATAAAAAAATTACCTGTACTTGAAATTCGGTATTTTTCCCCATTAAAGGTGTTAGAGCCAAGTTCTAATCTAAAAATTCGATTTCTTCATTTTACTCAACAAATATTAAATTTGGAATTTTTTCCCTTGGTAGAATCAATCAATTATTAACTAGAATTATGCGTACAGAGCCAGAAAATAAATTCATTTCAATATCTAATTCAAAAATTCTAAAATCAAAATATTCAATTTTGAACTTCGATTTTCAATTCCTAGTTTTCTGCAAAAAGTATTGAAATTAAATATTTTTTCGCTCTGAACGCAGTCTTATATTTGAAAAAGATTATTGCTAAACAGCGAAAAAATATTTATCTCTAATTTTCGTTAAGTAAAAGGGAGAATGAGATTTCCAGCTTAACACTTGGATCGAACTCCCTTAATTTCATTTTGCAAACACTTTGAGTGTTTAGGGGCTCATGACAACATTCACCAAATTCACCCAAAATTGAAGATCATTTTTTTGGTCATTCCAATGAAATAAGGGGATGAGACCAAAGAAATTAGAAAAAAAATCCACCAAGAGTCCACAGAATAGAAATTTAAAGAAAAAATAGAAAAATTATAGGTATTTCTTTAGTGATTGTTTTTTCTTAGATTACTTGTGGGCAGAATGTAATATAAAGCATAATGTAATTTCGGATAAAGTAATCTTTTTATGTTTATTCGACACTTCAATTGACTACGCACGAAGGTGAGGGTGTATTATAGTATAGAGTCAGAAATACTCGCGATGCTCAAATTCATGTTGTCAAGTAAGTTTGGTGGTTTTAAATCCTATTAAAAACTTGAGTCCCCATCAGAGTTAATTAGTGTATTCATTCGATTCAGCTTTGCCATGTGTAGCGAAACTTTTGATTAAAAGGTGAGCGCTTAGCGAGTGAGAATAAAAGTTTTGGGGAGAGTGGCGAACATTATCTCTATAAGTGAGAACGCCGAAAAGGGATTTTTTTCAGGGAAGAGCGTACGACATTCACGGCTGATGCTGATATATTAATGTTGTTTATATCTGTTATTGATAAAGTTTATAAATATATATTTAAATATATGTATATATATACCTTATTGGGAATGAGTGTTAAGGACATTGCTAAGTCGATACGAAATTGAAGGGCCCTCTATTTTTATCTAAAAATAAAAATAGACTATAAATAATATAAAATTCTTTTTTATAATTGAAACTCGATCCTTTTCACTTTGCAGTGTCCTTAAAATTGCAGACTTGTAGCAACATATGCCATATTTTTATTATTTTTTTTTTTTTCATTTAATATTAGCTGTTTTAATTTAATATCACTTATAATTTTAAACGTGAGTGTGTAATTTGATTCAAGCAATTTTAGACCTTGTCTAGTCATTTTAGAATAAGATTTTGCAGAAGTCTCAAATTACGTTTTTTTAGGTCAAGATACACATTTCTTAAACAAATTATATTAGAAGAATAGTTAAAGGATTAATAAAATGTAAACCGTTTATATAAACAGTCGTGCTTATATTTTTTCTAAGATTTTTATGCATTTTTGCTTGCACAGCATTTTTCATAATTATATAAATAATGAAAATGCGGAATGTCTGCAACGAGTCGGCGAAATGTGTTGACATATTTGCGTGTGTGTGTATGCTTGACATTTAAGCATCAGAGATGAACTAATAATAATTTAACTAATAACGAATTTTATTGAACTATTCTATTAAATTAAAAAATGTAATATTATTTTTCATTATAAATGTATGAGTTTCATATAATGTTACTTATATTAATTAATTGTTGTTGATTCATCTCTGTAGCTTGAATTAATTTCAATAATTGCGTGTAAGAAATAAACGTCATATAGTATGATTTATTATGCCAAATAATAAATGTATTTGTGATACAGTCAGTGTTCGGCTACAGTTACTTTTTTTAAATGAGTAACGCGTTATTCAATTCACGTTCTTCATTATTGGCCTCATTATAATTTATAAATTTTGTATTGAACTTTATTGTAACTTGAGTCTTTGTAGTATTTTTTTAAGGGTGTTGGAGCCAGGTTCCAATTTAAAAATTCGATTTCTTCATTTTACTCAATCAATATTTAATTTGGAATTTTTTCCTTATGTAGAATGAATCAATTTTTAACTACAATTATTCGTACAGAGCGAGAAAATATCTAATTCAAATATTTAAAGTAAAAATATTTTAAGGAGAATGAAAATATTCAATTTTTAAGTTAGACTTTGAATTCCTCGTTTTATGCAAAAAATATCGAAATTAAATATTTTTTCGCTCTGTACGCAGTCTTAGATTTGAAAAAAGATTAGTGCTACAGAGCGAAAAGATATTTATCTTTAATTTTCGTTGAGTAAAACGGAGAATGGAATTTTGAGCTTGGACCCAACGCCCTTAATTCAGTTACTTTGTCCAAAAAAGTAACGCGTTGCTTCCAAACACTGGTGATACTCAATAAACGTATCAGTGTTATATACATTTCAACTGGTATAAGAATCAAAGTTTTAACATGTGATGTAATCATTAAATATCGATACCGCAATTTCAAACTCGTGTGTTTTAATGATATTTAGAAAACTATCTGTTTCAATAACTCTTTAGCGTCTTCATACAGTGTAATATCAGAATAAAAAGACAAATGAAAAAGACACGCCTGACTCTATATATACGTTGACAAAAAAATTTCTATTTTCAAGAAACAAATTTCGTCAGTGAATTAACAAGTTTTATTTTTTAATTTATATAATTCATTATTTATTTACACTCTCTGAATATGTAACAGTATATATACTATAAAAAATAATTCTCTTATCAAAACTGCAGAGCATAATATAAATTAAGTATCAGAATATAAAAAAAAGGTAATAATAATTCGAAATTATCTTGAGAAAGGATTGAAAAGAGTGAATGTTGAAAATTAAGAGTCAGTCGAATGTCTGATTGGATTTGTAAATAATGTATATCGACTTCCCTATTATAGCGTATGTTTTTTGAGAAGACTTGAAAAAGTCAGCTTCTCTGTTTTTTGTACAGTAGAAAATAGGGCCATGCCACTGCGATGTTATCCAAAAAAAAAACGCCCTGAAGAAATCCATCCCCAGTCCGATCTATGAGGATTAACGAATTATTATTATATAATTATACTATTATCTGTATAAATATTTGAAGCCCTCTGTAAAACACCCCTCTCGCCTCACTCCAAAGAGTGAATCGATTTTTCGTATCTACTCCATGTAATAACAACTACATTAATAACAACAATTATTCATTTATATATGCGACGTATTTTTGTGAACAGTATTGAATATATGCTACTGTTGTACAGTTATTATTAAGATGAATGTACTATGATGTACCTATATTGTATATAGATATATTTAATTAAAGTGAATATGAATTTGTGTATATCTTTGTGATAGCGATTATTAATTCTCCTCCTCTAAATATTTTTTGCATTTTAGTTCCACTTTAATAGCAATTTGGTAAATAAGAATAAGTTTAGGGTGTTGGACCTAAATGTTATAAGGTCGAAATTCCTTTTTTCATTTAACTCTATGAAAATTATTGATAAATATTTTTTCGCTCTGTAGCACTAATCTTTTTTCAAATATAAGACTGCGTACAGAGCGAAAAAATATTTAATTTCGATACTTTTTGCAGAAAACGAGGAATTCAAAATCTAACTTCAAAATTGAATATTTTCATTTTACTTCATATATTTTTATTTTAAATATTTGAATTAGATATTTTCTCGCTCTGTACGCAAAATTGTAATTAATAATTGATTGATTCTACCAAGGGAAAAAATTCCAAATTTAATATTTGTTGAGTAAAATGAAGAATTCGAATTTTTAGATCAGAACTTGGCTCCAACAACCTTAATTATTTAAAATTTATATATATATATATATATTTTTTTTTTTCGACTTGCAGTGTACAGTATATAGTTATGGTTTTGATACTTTATTTATATTTTGTAAAATTATTTTTGTTGTAAACTTTAAAAAGATTTCAAGTAACTTTAAGGAATTTCAGATTAAGGGACTTTTAAGATATTTTAAGCAATTTAAAGGGATTTTAGGAGACTTAAAAAGACTTTAAAGAATTTATAAAGACAATTCAAGATATTTCAAGCAATTTCGAAATATTTAAAATGATTTCAAGAGAGATTAGAGATTTAAAGATACTTTAAGAGCTAGATTTAAATATATTTTAGGCAATTTTAATATATTTTAAAAAAATTTCTAAAAAATAGATTGGAGATAACATAAATAAAAAATATTTAAGATTCTGGATAATCTACATAAAAGCAGAAAATATTTTTAAAAAGATAGATTTAAGAAAAAATGCTTTCTTTAAATTTTATTTTAAGATTAAAACAATTTGTATAAAATATAAATTTATCAGCTTTTCAAAATACTATAAATTTCTAGAATATCGGAATTATAACAAAAGATATTTTCGTCAGTAATTATTCATTATTTCGCAAGACATAAAACAAAAATCAATTCATTTTATTTTAATAGTTTTCCACGAAAATTACTAATTATCAAAAGCAGTATTGAAAGTATCAACTGCTGATTTTATATGAACTAATTCTTGAATAATAAATCAAATATGAAACAAGCAAAATAAGAAATACAAATGTGTTTATCGCCAAAATTGGAATTATAATATCCTAGGCTTTCTAGGGAATTTTTCCAACAGTGTGCCGCAAAACCACTCTTTCAGGTTGGCAACACTGCCTTCCCGTCTTCAAATCCAATATGGCCGACCGCTTATCGGCTTCAAGTCACTACCTCACTACTCTCCTCCAAACAATCAGCAAATATATCTTTGCAATCGACTATTTTTAAATACGTGTCGGTAAAAGGAGTCGAGGATGGGTGGAAAGTCATCATATCAACAAAATGCAGGTTCAAATTATATTTATATTTTTTAATTTTATTTATTTTAACTACGTTTTAAAATATGGCCGCACTTTACAATATAAAGCACCAACTTTTAATTTTTAGATTATCTTTCTCCGAACTTATATTTGCTGTTTTTTTGCATTTGTTTCCTTCTCTTTCAATTTTCTTTTATGTGTTGTAATTCTAATTCTATATTCAGTGTCAAGATTTTTATAAAAATGCACAAACTCCTATTAAAACTTTTTCCATCGCAATCGCGATTTGCTTTATATGAAAGGAATTTTTACTCAACATGTTAGAAATACATTTTTAAATCATTTATTTCTGTCATATTTTCTATCTGTAGAGAAGTTTTACGCTTTCATACGATGTCTCTTGAATTCCTTAATAGAAAGAGAAAGAAGATAAGAGACCTCTAACTATTTCTCTCTAATCGCGTCCATATCATATAACATTTCATATTAAGATAAGAAAATCTTGATACTTGCTTTATATCACTCGAAACTTCGAGAATACTTTTAACCAAGATTCTTGAACAGTTAAATGTAATTAATAAAGGCAAAAATAGTTTTTTGGGGTAAAGTTTGCTTTTTTGGCTTTGCTTTCTCATAATTTTTCTGTAAATTACTATTAAATGAATTTTTGTTGTACATTTGAGTCACTTTTTTTCAAAAGTAATTATTTTTTATTTCAATCAACCCAAAACTTCAGAACTTACTTATTCATTGATTTAAAGCAGATAAAAGCAAACTTTATAAATCATAAACGAATAGGTTGGTTCTTCTCAATGCATAGAGTCAGATTTATACATTAGAATAGAAACCCAATTAAAAATTTGTTTTGACCGGTGTTAGAAGTTCTTTTTTATTTAAGTTTTATAAATTTCTATTAGTTTGAAAAGTAATATGTGCTTTCAGGTTCGGGGTGCACCGGCGATCGCTATTGTCGGATGTCTCAGTCTGGCTGCCAAAAACGACGGCGAAATATTCACTAATAAGATTCTTCGCCAAGAAATCGAGAGCAAGTTGAATTATTTAGTTTCTGCTAGACCCACTGCAGTGAACATCAAACTTGCTGCTCAAGACTTAATAAGTCTCGCTAATAAATTAAGCGAGGACAACGAAGTTTCGGCTACATAGATGAAGGACTAGTAAGTTGCTCAGAATTATAATTCGAGTAATTATTTATCCCTACTCTCGTTATAATTATTTCATTAATTTCGTCGATTTCTCTCTGTTTAGATTTTTAATGACAATAGATGCAATGTTAGGAAAAGATATTGCAGACAATAATGCGATAGGCGAGTATGGAGCTGAAGATTCTAAAGAAGGTTCTAAATGATGCGATGGTTAGAGTTTTGACACATTGCAATACTGGGAGTCTTGCAACAGCTGGATATGGTACTGCTGTGGGTGTAATTAGATGTCTCCGAAGCAAGGGGAGAATTGGTGTGTATTAAAGCATGAAAAGTAAAAGAATTAAAAATTTTAGTCGTTAAACTTAGTAGTTTGAAATGCTAAAGATGCCTTTTTATTATTATACTATTTTTTTCTTTCAGAGTACATTTAATGTACGGAAACTAGGCCTTACAATCAAGGTGGTAGATTGACTGCTTACGAATTAGTTCACGACAGTATCCCAGGCACTCTTATTTATGATGACATGGTAGCAGCGTTGATGAGATCGAGGACTATCAATGCAGTTATTGTTGGAGCTGATCGAGTCGTTGTTAATGGTGATACTGCTAACAAAATAGGAACATATCAGGTAAGAATGCTAATTTTATGTTTATATTTTCTGCTTATAATGTAATAATTGCATTAATATTTTTCTATCCTTCCTCAATACAAATTTATTGTTTTTACCACTTTCATCACAATATGATGATTGTATAAAAAAAAGGTGTCAATTATCTCAATTTTCCCAAACAAAAAAAAATTGAATCTCAAGAATTTCTGGAGTCTAAATGGCAGCAATTTTTGTGCTTGCAGGTAGCAATATTATTGTGAAATATCCTGGCGTTCCATTGTTTGTAATAGCGCCATGCACCTCTATAGATTTCAACACGACCAGTGGTGATCATATGAATCCGAATGATTCTGAAAATACGGATAAATACGGATTCATTTGGATTGAAATTTCGAATGTAATACTTCCTTCGACTTAGATCGGAATAAAACAGTTTGCTCCAGGTAGGTTCTACAGTTGAACTCGAAAAATCTCTCCAGGCATATTTTATGCGTGAAAATTAACGAATAGATCGTTTGTAATGAACTCACCGTATTCGATGAGTTTCTCACTTTATTTTGCAACTTAAAAGGTTGATAACAGAATTGTAAACTAAGGTCCGCATAACGTGAGTTTCCTTAGATTGATAATTGGAAGTGATGAGATCCTGATTCATAAGTTGTTTTCTTCTCGACTTTTATAAGACCGGAGAAGAAAACGGGGATGGGGGAGTTTTCAGGGACCAACCAATAGAGGACCGATAGATAATCAGTTTCGCAACAATTGCTGCTTATAAGATTCACCATTGGAGTTTAACTTCTATCACATTCTGATTCAATGCCCACGAACACTTGTTTTGAAAAAGTTGTATTTAAATTGAATGTTTATGCAAAATTAACTGATTTTTTGCTATGTATAACATAGAGATGCTTTAAATTTGAGCTTCGGCACTGTTTGAAAATTCTATATCGTTGCACACTCCTCCTTTATACTTCATGAATAGCATCTTCGATTGGCAGGATTGCTTAAATTCGTTGAACTGATTCTCATCTGCAATAAAATACTTTTGCATTCTCAGAAGAAGGAATACCGTGCATGTCTCCTCCAGATCGACAACAATTTTCAGTGGTTCTCCATAATTCCGCTGCCTATTTTCTCTATCTTCATATTTTTCCCTTTTCCATTCCCCTTATTTATACCATTCTGACTGTCTCTTTCTGTGCTATCCAACCAAGATAGCGTCTTTGTAACCTGTGTGGCGATCCTGATCGTCAAAATAAATCCTTCAGGATGTGACATTGGTCCTAACTCTTTAGCACAGGGCACCTCGAGGCGCCTTCTCTTACACTTCTATGAATTGGACCTAATTTAGTATAAACTAATCCAATGTCAGTTCAAGATTGTTTTGACTTATGTATTTAGGATGTTGAAGTAAGACACATATTTACGGGAAAAAGTTGAGGTATAAAAAACCTAAATTTATTGTTATAAAATTTTCATGCAATTCATTTATCATGACCCTTCTTAAATGTAGGAATTTTTATTCCCTCTATGAGTTAAACCGTAATTTAGTACAAACTAATCCAATGTCAGTTCAAGATTGTTTTGACTTGTGTATTTAGGATGTTGAAGTAAGACACATTTTTATGGGAAAAAGCTGTGAGGTATAAAAAACCCAAATTTATTGTTGTAAAATTTTCATGCAACTTATCTATCATGATCCTCGTTAAATGTAGGAATTTTTATTTCGGGTAATTTTGTCCGATCCTGTCTTTCCGCAATTGTAATATTGCTATTGTTGAAAGTCTAATCTACAGCAATGATGATACGAATGATTATATTAAATATAAATTATAATTTGAGACATTAGTGTGTAATTTGATTCAAACAATTTTAGACTTTGTCTACTCATTTTAAAATAAGATTTTGCAAAAGTTGCAAATTACGTTTTTTTTTTAGATCAAGATACACATTTATGAAACAAATTATATAGAAGAATAGTTAAAAGATTAATAAAATGTAAACCGTTTATATAAACAGTTGTGCTTATGTTTTTTTCTAAGATTTGTATGCATTTTTGCTTGCGCAGCATTTTATTATGAATGCATAAGTTTCATATAATGTAACTTATATTAATTAGTTGTTGTGCGTGTTCACCTCAAGTTTTATTTTTTAATTTATAATATATTTTATTATTTATTCACACTCTCTGAATATTTAACAGTATATATACTATAAAAAATAATTCTATTGTTACGTCCCTTGCGTAACTGAATTTGCTGAAGATTCTTGATAAGTAGTTGGGAAAAATGTAAGTTTTTTCTTCTGGTATATTTATAGTAGGTCCGTCAGTAAGTTGCATTTTTGTAAGTGCATTTTGGAATTTGTGAGTGTTTCCTTGTAATGTAATATTTTGGGTGTTGTTCAGGATTGTTGAAATTTCTTTTATGAGAGTTTCTACGATTAGTTTTTGTGTGTTGACTTGTAAGATGACACTATATCGAGTTCTATCGGAATTACCATAGATTTCGAATACTTTTAATAAATCTACTCCGAATTTGAGGATTTCAGTTGTGTCAAAATGAGATAGGAGATGGTATTTTTCAGAGATTAGGTTAATATTTTCAAGAGGTTCGAAATAGATTCCTGAGTTTTGTGGGAATGAGTTTTGGATGTAGTATGGTTCTGCTTGATTCATTCATTCGGTGAATGATGAAACGCAATCTCCATTGGAACTGTAATGTGCTTACTTGAAAAGAATGCATGGGCAAGGTGTGATCGACTAATGGCGTTAAAATTTAATTGACCAGCTAAGGCTTTTGACCAGCGCTCGCGATCCTCAACTGCTACACTTTTACTCCGCCATTTCGATACCCATTCTTTTGGATTAAACTTTGTAATATAAAATAGCCAATCAAGGCATAAGTCTTTCGCGAGTACTAAATTTAACTGATCTGAAACTGTCCCATACCATCTAAGTAATGCACGCTCTTCGACATTCTTAAATTGAACCAATTCTTCAGGTGTGGCTAACGTTTGGACATGCTCACCCAACAACTGTAGCTCGTTCACAATTTGATCCTCGGTTAAATTACCGTCTCGCCAATAGGTATCTTGTGCAAGGATCTTAAATAGATGCCACTTCTGCAAATCTCCTCTAGGCGCAAAAGAGGACATGGCAGGAACATATCGTTGGAAATTTGTAGCTACAGGTGGAAGGCCAAAACATTCATTTATGTATAAGCTCCAGTATGGAATCTGAAAATATATACTATCATTCCGAATGAAAATTTGAATAGACGAATTCGACTGCTGAATCACGCCAGCGTACTTTCTCAAGGATTCATGAGACAATGAAGTCATTGACAGTTGTACCGCAGAGATATCTCCCTCACACTTTATTCGACGGGTTAGATTCGAATAAGCTCTCATAATAATTACCCAATTTGAAGGATACGATGATCTTCCCGCCAATTCACGAATTACATCACACACTTCCTTCACACCTTCAAATACTTCAACTTGAAGCGCATCACCATGTTCAGAAGTAACAATTGAAATTCGATCCTGTTTCGGCCAGGGTTTACCAAACACAGCCGTCTGCTGCAGGAAGGTCGCAGAATTTCGTGTCAGCACACTATCGAGATCCAATCCAATCGCGTTAAATAATAATTTCGTCTCATCGCTCAATGAATACATGACAGCTTCACTTTCCTGACCACATTGCATTTTAATCGTCAAATCATCACCACACACTTGAGACGTTATGGTTATAGGTTCTTTTCCAAAGATTGGATCCTTCTTAATCTTTCTTAGGAATTGAATGGTTAAAGTTCGAATTAGCGATGTGTTCACAAGCGTATGCTGAGCATTAGTCGAGAATTTTCCCGAAGGGAATGCATCTGGAGAAGTTGCTATCGAACCAAAGATTTCAGGAACTCGTAACATAAATCTATTCGTGTCAGCGTATTTTTCCGTCGCCTTAAGTACTTCGATAGGAGCTGCCAATATCTTAGTAGAAATCTCACCAGTTCGTTTATCTTCAATCATCCATTCCTTTGATTCAGCCCAAAAATAATGATCAGCCTTAACTTTTTAGAACAAGGAGATTATAACGTCATTTGTAAACTTAACTAATGTCTTACTTGTTGCAGCGTCCATGCCTTTAATATCGGCACACTCAAAGTAGGTCGTGTTACTAGAGGTTCCCTGCAAAATGAACAACATGTCTCGAATACTATTATCAAAACTACAGAGCATAATGTAAATTGCGTATCAGAATAGAAAAAATGTAATAATAATTCGAAATCATCATAAGGATGGATTGACAAGAGTGAATATTGAAAATTAAAAGTCAGTCGAACGTTAGATTGGATTTGTAAATAATGTATATTGACTTCCTTATTATAGCTTAGGTTTCTTGAGCTGACTTGAAAAACTCAGTTTCTCTGTTTTTTATACAGTAGAAAATAGGACCATGCCGCTACGATGTAATAAAAAAAACCCTGAAATAATTCATTCTCAGTCCGATTTATGAGAATTAACGAATTATTATTATATAATTATACTATTATCTGTATAAATATTTGAAACTCTCTGTAAAACTCCCATTTCGTCTCTAAAGAGAGAATCGATTTTTCGTATCTACTCTATGTAATAACAATTATTCATTTATGTATGCGACGAATTTTTGTGAGCAGTAATGAATATATGTATTGTAACGTCCGAGATAAAAAGACGTACCTACCTTATAATAATTATTATTTTTTTGCTCCTCGTTTTCTATCCGGTGTAAAGTATGTTTTAATCAAATTAACACGCAATGACACTAGAGTCGGGGACGAGGATAACTGAACAGAGTAGGGTAGTCAGTGATTTGTTTACAATGTGCGTTTATTTATTAATCAAGTACAAGGGGGAGGTTTACAACAATTAAATAGAACGAGTTGGATATTTAAATGGTTAATGAGAGCTTCGTCAGGAATCCTTTAGGGCAGCATGTAAAAAGGGGAAAGAATTAAAAGGGCACAGAGAGGGTTAGAAAGTAGGTTAAAAATTATTGGACTTACAGTTAACCTTGAGGCTGGAGAACGCTGCAACTAAGTCTCTCGGACTGGGTTGTCGGATGCTTCTCGAATCTTGGATTACTGGATTCACTTCTCGATTACTGGATTCGCTTTTCAGAATACTGGATTCGCTTCTCAAATTGGATTCACTTCTCGAATTACTGGATTCGCTTCTCAAAATACTCGATTCGCTTCTCAGATTACTGGATTCGCTTCTCAAGTTGGATTCACTTCTCAGATTACTGGATTCGCTTCTCAAGTTGGATTCACTTCTCAGATTACTGGATTCACTTCTCGATTACTGGATTCGCTTCTCAGAATACTGGATTCGCTTCTCAAATTGGATTCACTTCTCGAATTACTGGATTCGCCTCTCAGATTACTGGATTCACTTCTCGAATTGGATTCACTTCTCGAATTACTGGATTCGCTTCTCAGAATATTGGATTCGCTTCTCAGATTACTGGATTCACTTCTCGAATTACTGGATTTACTGGATTCACTTCTCGATTTAGAATTACTTCTCCAATTACTTCTCGAATTGGAATTACTTCTTGATTTACTGGATTCACTTCTCGATTTAGAATTACTTCTCCAATTACTTCTCGAATTGGAATTACTTCTTGATTTACTGGATTCACTTCTCGATTTAGAATTTCTTCTCGGACTAGATCGGAGGTAGACTACCGCGGACTAGTAGCAGGACTCGACTGATGGCTAAATTTTCCTGGGAGTCCGAATTCGATTCCGGGCCGAACTTAATTAATTAGGCCGATGAGAGAGTCTCTGGCCACGATAAGGATCATCTGCCGAATTTCACGGCACGGTTGACGGGCCTGCTGGCGTAGGTCCGGAGTCCTGGCCCAACAGGTCAGAGGTACGTCGGAAGGTGCTTCTGAAGGGTTGCACGGTGGTCTGCTTGTCGTTGACTGCCACTCCAGGGATTGTGGGTGATCCAGTGGGTGGCCTCATAATAATGGGCAATAAAACCCTAAGTGATACATTTCTTCTACTCGCGTGGATCCAGGTGATTACGAGCCTCTTGTCTTTTTTATCACCAATTATCGAAAAAGCTCACTAAGTGGAATTATTGATTTTTTGTCTAGCATTGTAGCAAGTGATGAATCAATACTTTGGCGGGATTAACTTTAGCTGATTATAATTTATAATAAGTGACATGACGTCACAGTATAGTTAGGAATGTGAACTTTATGCATTCAAAAATGTCGAATTATGCGTCAAAATTCGAGTCTTTTACGCGGTGATCCTGCGGTGAAAATTGAGAAACTATGCAGGGATTATGCGCTCAAAAATACTGGTCTATCCATTACATTCAGACTTTCAAAAATAATATGTAATTGTTGGAACCTAATTTCTATGTAATTCGATGGGATTAAGGGCATGTATTGCTTACCCGATCCCTACCTTACCGACATTTTTTTCTCTGCAACGCTACGTCTAAATTTATAAAGATATCAAGTTGAAAATTTATAAAATTGAAGAAAATATGCTAATGTATGTTTGTCTGGTCTTACATTTTTGTAAAAATAAAGAAAATTTTGTTGAAAAAAATTTTTTTTCTTAATGTCAATATTTAGGACCAGACAAACGTACCTTAAGGCTTTAGCTTCAAATATAGAAATTTTCAATGTGGTATCTCAATAAATGTAGACGTAGCGTTACAGAGAAAAAATGTCGGTAAGGTAGGGATCGGATAAGTAATACATGGCCTTAAGGGACAAACTTAATTTTAAATTTATGATGATTATTATCATTGATTGAAATGCTTTCAAAGTCGGCATTTTGAAAATATTTTTAATGAATTTTAAGGGAATTTAAGATTTTATGGAATTTCAAAAGAATTTTAAGATATCTAATGGAATTTCAGGAATTTCAATAGATTTCATAAAATTTTCAGGAGCTTAAAACAATTTGAAAGAGTTGAAAAAGATATTACGAAATTTTCATAAATTTGAAAAGTTGTTATAAAATTTTGAATTAATTGAAATGACTTTTAAGGAGTTTTAAGGTAATTATACATAAGTTAAAAATACTTTAATTTGATTTAAATTACATTAATAATTATAATGCGGAAAAGGCGCACAAATTTAAAATAAAAATTAAATTCATTTTTTTCATTGCATATAAATAGTTATTCTCGAAATAATTGATTTATGTGCTTAAAATGGCGATTTATGCGCACAAATCGCAAAATAAGCAATTTATGCACCGAAATAGACGACTTTATGCACATAATTGAAAAACTCGAATTATGCAGCAATAGGGTTCTGATTATGCGAAATTATGCTTCCTTAAAGTTGGGTCTGATAGTCCCAAAAAAAGATAAATAATTGATATTTACTCATTCCTATCAGTTTTAGAAAATTATGCGATTATGCGCTTGCATAAAGTTCACATCCCTATGTATAGTTATTAATTATTACGATGAATGTACTATATTATACCTATATTTTATATAGACATATTAAATTAAAGTGAATATAAATTTATGTATATCTTTGCAATAGCGTTGATTAATTCTCCTCCTCTAAATTCGGGTTTGCTACTTTATTTATATTTTGTAAAATTATTATTGTCGAAAACTTTATTAAATTATAATATAAGTTTATGGCGCCTCATAAAATTTGGTTTTAATTTAATAAATTATAACAATTACTATGGTATATTTTCTTCTAAAATATATCATAGTTTTTCAAAATCCTATAATTTTCTGGAATATCGGAATTGTATCAAAAGAGATGTGTTTATTTACTTATTATTTATTTATTTATAACTATAAATTTCAGTTCAAAAAATATAATATTTGTTAAATGATCTTATAATTCACATGTCTGATAAACAATAGTAAAATCTTCTAGGCATTTATGTAAGTATACAGTGCATATTTTCAGCTAAATATATTAACTACCTTCATCAATTATTCATATTTTGCAAAAGAGGACATATTAAAAAAAATTAATTGATTTTAATAGTTTTTCACGAAAACAGTTAATGTTAATTATAAGTATTAATAATAATTAAATAAAATGTATTAGTGTGTATTTTCAGCTAAATATATTAACTACTTTCATTAATTATTCATATTTTGCAAAAAAGAACGAGAAAATTTCTAATTCAAATATTTGTCAAGTAAAATGAAAATATTGAATTTTGAAGTCAGATTTTGAATTGAGTAAAGTGGAGAATGGAATTTTGAGCTTAACATTTGGGTCCAACGCCCTTAATAGTTTCCCACGAAAACAGTTAATGTTAATTATAAGTATTAATAATAATTGAATGAAATGTATTAGCTGTTATTTTAATAGAAAAACAGATTTTACAATAACTTGCCGCCAAAATTTGAATTAATGCGCAAGAGCACGTGATTTCACGTGAAGAATCATCTAATATCACGTGATATTTTCAATATGGCCGACACTGTTGATCAGTTGATATCGTTGATCGGTTCACGGTGGATATGTGTAATGGCCAAATCTTCCGGTATTTCGTAGCAGTAAAGTTAGTTTTTTTAATTGAGATAACTACACAAGATTTGCGTAACACCGCTAACTCAAGAAAGACTCGCCTCGTGTCAACCGTTCTTTCAAGATGAATCTTCAAGCAATTAAGTGGGAAAACAAAAGATTAGAAATACTCGACCAGACTCTCTTGCCGGCTATTTCTAAATATGTTTCCGTAAAAGGAGTCGAGGATGGCTGGAAAGTCATCAACAAAATGCAGGTTCGAAATATATCTATATTTCTTAATTTCATTTATTCCAACTACGTGTTAAAATAATATGGCCCCGCCTTGCAATATGAAGCATGAACATCTCATTTTTAGATTATCTTTCTCCAAAATTATATGTGCTTTTTTTGAATTTGCTTGCTTCTCTATTAATTTTCTTTCATATGTTGCAATTCTAATTATTCATTATCAAGAAAATCAAGATTTATATTAAAATGCAGAATCCTATTAAGACGTTTTCTGTCGCAATAAATTTCACATTGAATTAAGAAAGACAATGTGACGTATGTTGCAATAGTTGTATAGTTTTTGCTTTACATATTGTTAAAAATACATTTTTAAGTAATTTATTTGTGTCGTATGTTTTATTATTTTTAAAATCTTGCTTTTAGAGCAGTAGGTAAACTAATTTTTCTTTCATTCCATTTCATAATTTACACCGGTAAACAAGAATTTTGAGTCTGAGTACTAAAAATTAAATTTTTATTTCTTCTACGTAATTAATAAAGGGAAAAATAGTTTTTTTGGGTAAAGTTTGCTTTCCTTTTTGCTTTTTTAGCTGTTTTTTTTTATTATGTTTTGCTTTTTTGGCTTTGCTTTATCATAATTTTATTGTGAATTACTATTAAACGAATTTTTGTTGTACATTTGAGTCACGTTTTATCAATAATAATTACTTTTGATTGCAGTCAACCCAAAACTTCAGAACTTACTTATCTATATAAAGCAGATAAAAGACATCTTTATAAATCATAAACGAATAGTTTGATTCTTTTCGATGCAAAGAGTCAGATTTATACATTAGAAAAGAAACTCAAATAAAAATTTGTTTTGACTGGTGTTAGAAGTTCTTTCTTTTTAAATTTTATAAATTTCTATTACTTTGAAAAGTAATATGTGCTTTCAGGTTCGGGGTGCACCGGCAATCGCCATTGTCGGATGTCTCAGTCTGGCTGCCGAAATCAACGGCGAAATATTCACTGATAAGAAGATTCTTCGCCAAGAAATCGAGGGCAAATTGAATTATTTAGTTTCTGCTAGACCCACTGCAGTGAACATCAAACTTGCTGCTCAAGATTTAATAAGTCTTGCTAATAAATTAAGCGAGGACAACGAAGTTTCAGCTACAGAGATGAAGGACGAGTAAGTTTCTCAGAATTATAATTCGTGTAATTATTTATTCTCACTCTGATTATAATTATTATATGAATTTCGTCATTTTCGTTCTGTTTAGATTTTTAACGACAATAGATGCAATGTTAGGAAAAGATATTGCAGACAATAATGCGATTGGCGAGTATGGAGCAGAAGAGATTCTAAAGCAGGTTCCAAATGATGCGATGGTTAGAGTTCTGACACATTGCAATACTGGGAGTCTTGCCACAGCTGGACATGGTACTGCTCTGGGTGTAATTAGATGTCTCCGAGGCAAGGGGAAAATTGGTGTGTATTAAAGCGTGAAACGTAAAAGAATTAAAAATTGTAGCCGTTAAACCTAGTATTTTGAAATGCTAAAGATGCCTTTTTATTATTGTACTATTTTTTTCTTTCAGAGCACGTTTACTGTACGGAAACTAGGCCTTACAATCAAGGTGCTAGATTGACTGCTTACGAATTAGTTCACGATAGTATCCCAGGCACTCTTATTTGTGATGACATGGTAGCAGCGTTGATGAAATCGAGGACTATCAATGCAGTTATTGTTGGAGCTGATCGAGTTGTTGCTAATGGTGATACTGCTAACAAAATAGGAACATATCAGGTAAGAATGCTAAAGTGAAACAATACTTTTTTAGTAAAATATCCAGATAGGTCATTAACACATGTGTATATCGTTGAAATGCAAATCATTTTCGTAAAACTAATTCCGAGGCAAATATACATCACTGCAATCAAACCACTCAATACTCAGATCATATCCATAACTTTTTGTATTTATTATTCATCATATTCATTCATCCAAAGTTTTATTTTTGCGAGATTTTAGAGATTTTATTAGGACTGCTTATTATAGAAGAAAAATATTCGAAAGTCATGCGTTACTTTCATCGCTAGTACCGTTAGAATAATCATTTTTAGGTGACGAATCACTTTTGAGATGTAAAAAAATATTAACATTAACCAAATCATTTTAAAACGTAGGGCAAAATTAGTAGCTTGGTAATTTAATTTTTATATTTTATGCTTATAATATAATAATTGAATTAATATTTTGCTATCCTCTCTCAATGCGAACTTATTGTTTTCACCGCTTTCATCACAATATCATGATTGTATAAAGCAAGTTTTTTTTTCAATTTTCGCATAGATGTAACTTTTCCAAGCATACAAAAAATTGAATCTCTCAAGAATTTCTCGAGTCTACAGGACAGCAATTTTCGTGCTTGCAGATAGCAATTATTGCGAAATATCATGGCGTTCCATTCTATGTAGCAGCGCCATGCACCTCTATAGATTTCAACACGACCAGTGGTGATCATATTAAAATCGAAGAGAGGCCTGAAGAAGAAATGACACACATCAATAACCAAAGAATCGCAGCTCCTGGAATCCAATGTTGGAATCCCGCTTTTGATGTAACACCAGCTGAGCTTATTGCAGGCATTATTACCGAACGAGGAGTGTATAGGCCAGATAATTTGGCGGGTTTGAAAGAATATTGTCGGAATGCAGAAAATGAGTTAAAGTTTTGAGTTTTCATGAATACATCGCACACATTTTTCTACAATGTAATGTAATACGTTTGAATACTTTTTATACTACTTTTGCGTAGTATGTACCTATTAACTGCCTTGGAATATTGTAATGAGTAATGAATAATTGGTAATGAGTAAACGGTATGGATATAATTCTACTTTTGATTGGTAATACAACAGGATTGTTAAATGTAGTATTATAATGAATTGAATTCTGAAACGGATTGGAACTACTTACAAGGCTCATGTGTTTCGTGTAAAAATACTATTTATTTTTTAACGAAACAGTAAAAGTTCTTCTGTAAAAAATAATAATATATATATTTTTTTAATGAAGGTAAAAATTTATGATTTTGATCATATACTCTACTGTCGGGAATTTTTGGTACGTCTATTTTTTAGAATTTGCTTCAAATTCTCTAACTTTTATACTATTTATTAAATTGAAAACAAAAATTTACAAAATAGTATATGAGAGTTTATAAAATTCTACGTCTAATAAGCCAAAAAATAAGTCAAATGAATTAAAATATTCATTTGTTAATTTTTTTTTCATTCGTGTATGGAGTGGAATCTTCATTTGAAAAACAATATTTTTCGTACAAAATTGATATTATGATAGAAGCTAGGAAAATAATTTCAAAATTATTAGAATAGCGTAAAAAACCAAGGAAATTTACATTTAGAATTAGAATTTCCGACGGTAGTGTATGATTAGCGAAAAATAAAAAAATGGTCAGTAATTGAATATCTGATACTTAATTTTTATGAAGTGTCTAACAAATAATAAATGATGAACTTTTTCAAATGATATTCACTGTTTGTAAAAATACAGCTCAAGCTAAGAATCAAAATGAGGGTAACAACGGGATTATTAATAGTTTAATGGAACTAGTATTTTGCAGTAAGATTTTGCTAAAGTTTTACAAATCATGTAATGCTACATTCTTAAAAGTTAATTCTTACAATCTTTTCTTAGAAAAATGAAGTTTTCGTATCATTTAAATTAATTAATTCCTATCAATTAATAATGGTAGTAGTATGTGACTCGTAAATGGTACTTTTTAAAAATAAAATGTTGCATTGTGTATGAATATAAATATTGTGAACTTCTATGTTTATGTTTTAATTGAAAAGTTCAATATTTGTAATTGTAACACGCAAATGAAGACGTTTTGAATGCAAATGGAATAACAAAAAATGTAGGAACGTATGAATTGTGGAAGATGAGTATGAGGCCTCTCAAAATAAATTTTTACACAAATTTTGGCTCTTCTCTATTGAGCTCTACATTTACTATTGTTTAAAAGGTCTGCTGTGTGTATACTGTAATTAATTTTGATGAGAAAAGAGACTTCAATTTTAGGAAATATACTGTATTCGCCTGGAATTATAGTTTTTGTCGTGATTTATTCTTTTGAATTTTTATGACCAACAGATAAAGGAATTTTGAGTATAGCAATATTATTAATGTTTAAGATGAATATTTGAAACATACAAAAGCTGTTTAGTTAATTTTAATATTATACATTTTTACGTCTTCACTATAGTTAGTCTCTTTAAAAATTGTCACTAAATAAGTAATTTTTGTATGTTTTAAATTATTTTTGAAATATTCTTCGCCAAGTCATTTTGATTTTGTTACCGTTGGCTTTTCTTGTGGCGATGCCCATTGATTTCAACTCTGTTGACAACTCCTGTCAATTATCGATAAATGATGTTCGATTTAGAGCGGGCCCCGAATTAACTGCCTCAGGTCTTCAGTCGTCGACTCGTTTTCGAGAAAAAGGAAAATCTATTTTCGTAAACGCGTTTATTCGTTCGCTGTATGTCTCGAGGGCGCGCTTAGCAGCATCTTCGTTAGTTCAGCCAGTCCCTCGGCAACGTGCAGACAATCCCGGAATAGTTTTACGGAACGTAGTGCTCGGGAAAAGCTGAAAGTCCAGCCCGAGCGGTTCCAGTGTGTGCACCAGTTTTTCATAATATTTTATAATTTTAAGAAAGCGTTTCGCGAAAAGCTAAACTACCAATTTTCGCGGTGTTCATTGTTCTCTGTTCTTAATCGCCTGTTTTTTTTCGTGCCCTTTTGGAGAAGATCAAGGAAGTTTTGTTCACCGGAGGAGCTAAACATCGTCAGGATGGAAGTGATGGACGCAGTTGTACCGTCCGTCACATCGACGACGGAAAACGACGAGACAAACTACGATGATAGAAATTACGATCAGACAAACTACGATGAAGATGGACCAACTGTTGAAGAAACTTATGAAATTACCCACACGAGAAAGAGAACCATTCGAACCAGTTATAAGATCCAGGAGGTGAGTGAGTTAGAAACTGAGAAGCTTTGAAAGCTTCTCAGTGGGCAAAAAAAGAATGTCATCCTGAGGACGTCTTAGGTCTCAGGATTCTTATCCTTAGGTCGTTCTTATCAGTCCAATTGATGCCCTAAAGACGTTTCACGTCCAAAAGACATCTTTAAAATATGAGACATGGACATCCTCAGGATGTCTAAAGTCTTTTTGCTCACTGGGTTTTAAATCTTTTAAATATTCCTCCGTTAAAATCGAGGGTTTAAAAAAATACCCTGAAATACCGTTGAGAAGAAAAGTAGATTTAAATATTTTTAACTGTTAGGACGTATTCCTGAAATTTAAGAAATCGCTCTTCTTATTATAGAAGAGTTTTGGAATTTTGACATTTTTGGAAAAGTTTATTGTACCTGAACCTGGAAGGTCGGGTCACGTGGTGTTTTTCTTAGCACCGCAAGGTCGGGAGGGAAATGCCACGACCCGTGACGTTCATGCGAAAACACAACGGAACGCAAAGGCGAGAGGAAGCTTTTTTATTTTTAAATTTTATACCCAGCCATTAGTGACAAAGTTTTCCGGCTAAGCGACGTAAACGAACACGTGACTTGCACGAGTTTATTTATTGTTCAATATCTGCGAGGGTGGATTTATTTAGATAGAGAATACTTTGCAAAGTTCGTGAAATCACTTTTTCAAATTGCGAAAATGGCGCCAAACGGCGCTACGTGGGGTCCCGGGAAATTCAGAGGAAATTTGCCAGTAGAGGGCAACTAGTTGTTTAATTTTCTAATGTTTTGGGATGTTTTTTTTACAAACCTCTTTATTGGTGAATTTAGTTAGTCTTTTGAAATTAGTGGAAAACTTCAAATTCCTTAAAAATCTATAATAGCTTTTAAACTCTTGGAAATTTTTGAAATTTCTTAAAGTACTAAGAAAACCTTTAAAATCCCTTGAAGTTCCTCAAAAGTGATTGTATTTTAAACGAGAAACAACATTTCTGGATAGAATAGAATTGGGAAGAAATATTTCGTTTATTTGAACGTTCAAAACTTTTGGTAGATAAAATCTTAAAAATCTCTTTTAATCCCTTTAAATTTCTAAAAATCTCTTAAAATTTCATAAAAACAATTAACAAAGATAAATAGTTATTTTGTAAAAAGGGAGGAAATAAAGGTAATTGAATCAGATATTAAAACAGGAGATAAAACTTAGTTCCTGGAGATTAATATAAATTTAACAAGTTTTGAACAAATATTATAAATTTACACATATCTAAATTATATTACATTGAATTGGGTTGAAGTTTCAGACGTTTAGTTTGACAAAGTTTTTTTTATCTTCTTATTTTTTATATTTATTAGATTAAGAATTGAGTTCTAACAAATATTTTTTATTTTTATATCTTTATTACCAGAAGTTTACCCGGAGTTGCTCTGGATTTTCAAAGATTTAAGTGATAAATGAACTTCAAGAGATTTTGAGAGATTTCAATTGATGATAAGTGGATTTAAGGAATTTTAATTGATTTCAAAATAATTCAAAAGAGTTCAGGGATTTTCAAGAGATTTCGAGGCATTGTAAGTGATTTTAATAACTTTCAAGGAATTGATTCTAATTTAGATGAAATCCCTTAAAATATTTTAAAATTACTTGAAATTCTTTAAAATCTTTAACATCTTCTGTAAATATCCTGAAATCCCTTGAATTTCTGAAAAAGTCCTTAAAATCTCTTTAAAATTCCTTTAAATTCTAAGAAATCTCTTTAAATCCTAGACAATGCTGGGTAAATTTCGGGCAGTAAATAAATAAAAATTTTGGGTTTTAGAAAGGTTGAAAAGATTTTAAAAAATAATTTTATTTAATGAATATAAAAATAAAAAATCGTCAAACTAGACCCCTGAAACTTTAACCCAACTTATATTGAATATTATATTTTTCATTTTGGCTTGTGTCATAAAGCGTCCTTACTAACGAGTTTTCTTTATGTCTAAAAGTAGATTATATGGAGCTTATTATAGAAGTTATTAGGGGAATGTACAAAGGATCTTAGGTCTCGCTTTGGGACTTTTGTGAAATGCAGTGTAGTTTACTTTTACTCCATCTCAGAAACTGTTTGGGATGCTGCGGATATTTATATACATCCCATAGACGTTCATGAGGTGTTTCAAAGACCGGTCAAAGCCTCTCCGAGAATTTTGACCTTGCTGGAAAATTTATTACTCAGTTTACCTCATAATATTTATAAAATTAGTAAAAAAAGAAGTTCATATCAAAAGAAGTCCAAGGAGGAAAATTATAGCGTGGATAAATTATCAAACAATAATTTAATTTGATTGAATTTAAATTGAAATTCGATTAAATTTAAATTTAAATTTTAATTAAATTTTAATTTAATTTAATTTAATTTTTGTATTTTATATTTATTTAATATAGAATATCTAATACTTCGTTCGAACGAAATAAATGCTTTTCATGCACAAAGTGAATAAATTTGAGGAATTTGGTGGATTTCGTGTATTGTAAATTCCATTCGGGATTGAATCAATTAAATTATAATCAATGATTATAAATTGAATTGTATTGCCTTTAAACTGTGCTCGTTATGCTTTCGTTCGCGTCCATCAAGCGGCTATGGCCGGGTATTTGTGGAGTGCACTTTGTGCATATCCTGTGCCCGTTTTTAATCAAGAGTTTCATAAACCACAATTTTAACAGCACTATCGATACAACCGCTATCGGAAAATCGTGGTGAATTTAATTAATCCATTTTCTTTATTAACCCGATTTCAACAGACAGATATTTTGTTAAAAGCATTCTTCTGTGTTGCCAATATATTGATTTATTTTTTGAAGTATTGAAGTAAGTAAACGATTTTAATAGTAGAGAGTAAATATAAATATATTATATATGTTAAATATAAATACAATATGTTAACAAAAATAGAAGTCATTTTTTAGTAATGTTTACAATACAAAGTATGAGTCCTCTTTTAAAAATAAATACTTTCAAGGTATTCCTTTAGTAATTTTTATGAGTCTTGTTTACTATCTACTTTAATGATTCTAATGTGGCTCCCTTTGATCTTTAATTTTTAGAAAAATTTCCATTACTTTTCTTTTGTTTTGATATTGATTATCGAATTTTTTTTTTACATATCATTTGGCATGAGATGAATTCACAAGAACGAACGATCGAAGGCATATCGAGGACTTTTAAAATAGCATCGAGGCCGGACGGATGTTACTCTGGAAACCATCGTGTTTGCGATAGCGATTTTAGAGAATGGCATATATGTATATCGGTGATGTTTGATGGTTGACTAATCGAGGTGGATTTTAATGATCAATCCCATTGGGAAGAGTTAGACAATCGAGATGAATGAAAACGCGATATAACACTAATAATTTTAATGCTTCTTTATCTCTCCGCGGAAATTTAAAGAAGAGATTTTAAATAGTTCAAAGAGTTACAAAATCCTATCATTTAAAAATTTGGCTGAAGTTTCAGACGTCTAGTCTGATGATTTTTTTTTAGATTTAATGGAATAAAAATAAAATTTTCTAGATTCAAAAATCTAAAATTTGTAATTATTTACTAGCTGAAATTTATCCGGCCTTGCTCGAGGTTTTAAGAGATTTTATAGAATTTAAAGGGAATTCAAGAGATTTCGTGAGATTTCAAAAATTATAAAAGGATTTTACGAGGTTTATCATATATTTCTATAGAACTCTTTTTGAAATCCCACGAAATCCCTTAAAATACTTTTAAAAGCCCTTGAAAACTTTTAAAATCCCGAGAAACGCCATGTAAATTTCTGCTAGTAAATAAAAATAAATTTTTGAAATATGAATCCGGATCCTCTCTTCACTTACTGGTTGAATTTTTATTCGCGGTCTGTACTTTAGAATCGAGATCAAAGCTGCCAACTGTGGACTGAAGGATTTTCAAGAGATTTAAATTTTTTAGTGATTTTAGGTTATTTCAAAAGATTATACAAGATTTCAAAGATTTCAAGCGATTTAAAGGAATTTAAAGTGACTTCAAGGGATTTTAAGTAATTTTAAAGAATTTAAAGGGAATTAAATTGATTTCAAGTGATTTCAAGAGATTTGAGGTAATTTTAAGGTATTTCAAAATAATTGAACTTTTCAAAACTTTCCAACTATTTAAAAACAAAAAATTTTATTGAATTCTTTAAAGTTTGTTAAATCTCTTGAAATTTGTTGAAACCTGTGAAATCTTTTAAAATTGCTTTGAATCTCTTAAATTGTTTGACATTTTTAGAAATAACTTAACATCTTATTGTATTTCTATCAAATCTTTTGAAAAATCTGCTTCAATCTTCTTGAATCTAGCAAAAGATAAAAATCCCTTTAAAGATTAAAATCCCTGGAAATCATACACAGCTTTTTGATATTTTTTTAAAATCTAATGTTCTAGTTGGATACATTTTGCATGAAAATCTAATAAATCGAAAAAGCTTCAAGTAAAATTCGCTTCTGAAACGTTCTAAGATAATGGAATAATAAATTTATTTCTTTTTTCTAGAAATGAATTTGGGAGGAAATCGTACGTCGAGCCAGCTTCAGTCGTTGCGGGCTGAATTTATTTCGAACTCAAAGAATTTAAAAATGACTTTGTTAGTAAGTCAACGAATGTTCCACATAGATTTATCTTATCACTTTTTATATTGCGTACATGACATCTTGTCATTGTGGGAATAACTGTCAGGCCTAAGCCAAGAATGTCGCAATTTTCATGAGCGCTGTAGCCGTGCAACGACAGCAGCTGTGTTTTGATGCTCTAGTATAATTTTTACACTCTTGTTCGTTCTCTAGCATGGGAAATATTAGCAAGTATCCATGTTCTCTCGACTTTGAAACTTTGAGGCCAATGCTAAGAATCCTGTAAATTCTTTGGCTCGCCCTGCACTATCTTAAGTAATTCTAGGAAAATAATCCAAATTACATGGTCAATCTAAACTACTGCGACTACTATAATACTTCATCTGTTAGTTGGTAATCTCAACTTTTTGGCGCATATTTTTATCATTTTTTTCTGGACAGAACGAAATAATATATTATTTTAGTAACTTTTGGAGCAACGGATCCACACTGGGATATTAGAATATTTGGTTGCAATTTTCTTCGAAAACATCGCTTATTTTCTAGACTGTTCGTGAAAGCTCATGGTAGAAAGGCATTTTGACTGGTTAATCTTATTTATGCGCGATTCCAAATGGTCATTCGTTTCAACTACGAGACGCTGTCGCTTTCTTGGCACTTGGCGAAAGTCTTGGGGATGTTCGCAAACCCAGTATTTTACGCCACTTATAATCTCTGGGAACAAATCTGTTTAAAATCTGGAGGTTCTTATAAACAAATGAATAACAGGCTTTCTAGATGATATCACTCTATTTTGCTATTTTCTATTTTATTATTTCAATTTTGGCTTACAAACGAAGGAATGCTATTGTCGCAATCAAATTAGTCGGACTGACAGTGAGTGAGGTGCCAACATTGCAAAAATCCCATCTCTGAGATCGATAAGAAGTATTTTTGAGAATTACTTCGACAGCTATTAAAAGCTGAGATTTTTGGGAGGTCCAACTCCTGGTGGCATAAAGAATGAAAGTGGATTTGATTTTCTTAATTTCTTTCGTTTCCACGATTTTTTTTTCTTGGTTTATTGGTATATTGCTGATCAGGTGTGGGTGGTCTGGTGATGTCTCAGAATTTCCCAGCAGTAGCAATCATATTTCCGTCTATGTGACGTCATTTTTAGCACTTATTGGATTCGTTTCTCTGGATAGTCAAAAAAATGGTTGGCGACGTCGAGCCTCGACGCGGTTATTCAAATCGGCAAAGACGTTGCCAAGGGGACGACTAGCAACGGCGTTTCTTCTCTTTTCCGCAAGGCATTCTAATTTCGGGTGCGATTGCTGATCCAGAAAGGCATTTGCACAGTGGATGCAACTTTGAAGGAAAGGTCGTGCTTTGTTCTTGGAAAATATTGTAAAAACTTTTGCGATCGATTCTTCAGAAGGAACTTCAATTGAATTACAATGAAGGAAATCGCTCGAATTAGATATTTTTATTGTGACAAGATAAATGGAATGTGAATTCAAGTATGACGCTGGTGAAAGAATGACGTTATGAGAAACTTTATGACGTTCAGAAAAGTGACGAAGTACTTCCGTCATAATGTGGTAGTTACTGTAATGTACTAGATTTGTACCTCGTTCCAAATTTCCGTCGAAAACACTTGCTTGTGGAGATAATGCTAGCCGCAGTGTGTCGATATATCCACTGCCACCAGACAATCCGAAAATAAAGCTGAACCGTCATTTCGACCAATGCACATTTTCCCGGCTTACACGAATCACGTAGATTGAATATGTGACGTCAAGAGTGATTGCACGTGTGATTGTTTTGTTAATAGGAACATCACAGTATTTATAGCAATTTTATAAATATAAGCTCACGAAAAGTAAATATGTGAAGCAGCTCGTTGTAGGATTTTTATGTTGTCTTGATGTTTATCAAAATGAGAATTGAGAAAAGTAATCAGAAATCAAGCAAACACTTTTTGAATATTTTTTAGCCGTTTTTTAGATTCGTCTCTTAATTCTAGGAAATTTTTGGTTGTATTATTTTATACTCTAGCAACTTTGATCGATTAAGAGTGTTGGAGCCAAGTTCTAATTTAAAAATTCGATTTCTTCATTTTGCTCAACAAGTATTAAATTTGGAATTTTTTCCCTTGGTAAGATTAATCAATTTTTAACTAGAATTAAGCGTACAGAGCGAGAAAATATCTAATTCAAATTTTTAATTTAAATTCATTTTTTAAGTAAAGTGAAAATTTTGAATTTTGAAGATAGATTTTGAATTCCTCGTTTTATGCAAAAAGTATCGAAATTAAATATTTTTTCGCTCTGTATACAGTATTATGGTTGAAAAAAGATTAGCACTACAGAGCGAAAAAATATTTATCTACAATTTTTGTTGAGTAAAATGTAGAATGGAATTTTGAGCTTTACGCTTGGGTACAACGTCCTTAATTTCTCGTTTTTGCAGACCTTTTGCTAAAAATATTTAGAAAATTCTTAATAATTTCAAGTCAAAGGATTTAAACTTTTTTTAAGGAATTACAAGAGTATATAAAAAAAAACTAATACATTCTCTGATGAGAATGTAATAATTGAGAATTTATAGTTTTTGAAATATAGAAACTTGATTCCTTGTTTAATTTCAGGAATCTCTATAAGTTTAATAAAATTCCTTAAAATCTCGTTAATATACTTCAAAATCTAATTAAATTCTTTCAAATTTCGTAAAATTACTCAAAATATTATTAAGTCTCATCAAAATTCTTAAAATTCCTGATAATCAACTAAAATTTCGTAAAACCTTTGAATCTATTCAAAATCCTTAAAATAAATTAATATTTCATAAAATATCTTGAAATTCCTTTTAATTTCCTAAAATCACTTGATATTCCTTAAATTTATTTAAATTATTCAAAAAGCCATGAAGTCTCGTTAAATTTCTTAAAATTATTAAAAATTCCATTAAATCCCATTAAATACTTAAAAATTCTGGAAAATCAAATGAAATATCATTAATATCACAAATCTCAATTTCAAAATAATTTAAAATCCTGTGAAATATTATAAAATTTCTTAAAATTACTCAGAATCCCATAAAATATCTTCAAATCTCCTAAAACTACTCAGAATCCGCCAAAATATCGTCAAATTCCATAAAGTTACTTAAAATCCCATGACACCCTCTGAAATTCTTAAACATTTAATGAAATCTCGTAAATCCCTTGAAAACTCTTCAGTCCTTTTAATATTATAAAATCTATTTAAATTCCTTATAATATCCAATGAAGCTTTTCTGACAGCAATCGTTTTGAAAACGAAAATAATCAGAAAATACTTTTTCAAATTCGGTTTATTTACACAATTCGCGCGATTTCCAAACCAATCAGGTTTTCGACAACAATGTATTCGATATACGGTAAAATCATTTTTTTAAGATATGATAATTATTATAGAATATTATTATAGGATTATTATTAACGACGTTAACTGTGGTCACTTCTTTAATTGAGACGCCAGAGGCATCGACCAGAGAGCAAAGCGGAAACACGAAGGGGCTCATTAGAAGTCTCAGTGTGATTGGTTGCTTGTCGACGATGTTGCACTGTGCTCGATTAATGATGCGATTCGTAATTTTGCGACTAGACATAAATGACACGCGACTCTGCTCAACAGTTGCCTCATCGATTTTATAAGTGACGCAACGGTCGTTGTCTGGATCTTATCTTTAAAAAGAACGAAAATTATAAATGAATTATAAATCATCATTACAATAGTAGATATCAAAACATCTTTTTGAATCTCTTAGATTTATTTTATATTCTTCATTTTTATATTCCTGATCTTCTATCAGAAAGAGTATCTAGCTTCATGAAATAATTCAAATTTTCTGATTCCAGGGACTTTCATATCCAAGAAGACTTGATAAATTTGTATGAAGTTGACTAATTCTTTAAAAGAGGATCCTCCTAATTCTGGATTCCTTCCAAAATCACAAAAAGACCGCTTCACGAAAATTCTGTGGATGTTTCATTTAAGCAGAAGCAAGTGGAATCCTCAATGTTAAATCTCCCATAAAGATAAAACTGTAAAGAGGAACGGTCTGGTCACAGCTGATACATTTCGCGATTAATAATCCAAATTTGCTGAAGATCTAAGTCGCAACGAAGTAAAGCAAGTTGTTCTGACGATTACTAATGTAAGTTTCTCGCTTGAGAGAACTGGACGATTCGTTCGCTGACAAACGGACAGATTGCAAAGGCATCATTAGTACGGACACGTTGCTTTTGAGAGCATCAGACTGATTCGAAACTTCAAACAGGAAGCTACCATTCGCTCTTGGTACAGTTATCGTCGTTGGCGCTTCTTTGGCTTTTCAGTTGAGATGGAAATACGATAGTAACTGACTCTACGTGTCGAGTCTTATGGCAACCCGAAGATAGTCAGTCTAATAGCATATGGGCGCCAATGCGATGTAACGCAAAACATAACGTATTACTCGCAGCTGTCCTCGAGGTTCGAAACACTCTCTAATCATCCTTCCTCTCATCTTAGGGGTGATTCCTAAATACTCCTTCCAATCAGTCTGATAAACCCTTGCTTAGGATCTAGAGTCTATCTACCTAGATCTAGATCTAGACTATCTTCATTCAACTTCTATATAACTTCTTTTTGTGGATTTGTTATCTTTCACATTACCATCTTGAAATCTGTATTCATTTAGGAATTGTTTGGATTGCATCAATTGTAATTTGATGGGGAAAGAGTTTTCTTCTACTGGCTCTAAGCTAATCTATAATTATTAGTCTACGGTTGATATAGATAGACCCGCAAATATATGTATAGGCCATAGAGTCCTAGATATGTTCAGCTTAAACGTTGCACGTGTCGTAAACATCAGTGTCAGTGCTCCCTAAGTCTAATGGAAGAAAGTTTGTATGTCTTCTAAAATTTCAAAAAAAAATCGCAAACGCAGACCTACATAAATAATCTATTTATATCTGCTTTTCTAACTGTGAACTGACCATTTTGTCTCTATTAAGTCGGCATTGTTGCGAAATTTAAGGTGTATGAATATTCACCAAATTCCATTTGTCATCAGTTCCAGTTGGTCGAATTTCGAATCGAATTAACAGTTGCTCTAATTTTTATTCACCTGAGTTGTTGATCTAATCCTCGATTCTTCGAATTTATATTCAATCTTGTTTCTGTATGTTCGATTTTTCTTTTATTATGCTTATCAACTGCTCTAATTTGTAAATTTTCTATTGATCAGATGAAGGAAGTTCAATCCAATTCTTCTTACCATCGAGTTTCTCATTCTGATTCAATATAAGCTTTTCTTTCGATTAGTTTACTAGGTACTATGTTGGTTAAATTTTATCTGTATTTTTTTTTGCAATTAAATCTATACTTTATACTAATTTATTTTAGTGAAAAATTCTACCAATTGTTAGTCATTTTCATTTTTGACTAAAATTTCAGAGAAAAGTTGAAAATTATTAAATAAAATGGTGCAATACAACTAGTAATTAGTGAAAATTTTCACTACAGTGAATTAGTAACCGACTTTTCACTAATTCGGGTTTAGAGAGTAAATTTCTCTTATTTGGTTATTGAACTCTCTATAAATCATAACGTGGAAGAAGTTAAGCAATCAGAATTTCCATTTCATTTAATACAATCTGTGAGGCAATATTTGGATAACTACCAACCACCTCGAAAGCTTAAGAACTGAATCAACTGTATTTCTATGAATTTTAAGATATTTCAAGGAATTACAAAATTTCTTTAATTCTATTAATATTATATATAATAATTAAATTTGATAATTTATAAATTGATGTCCGTTTTACATGTGGTAGTTATAGACATTTTGAATTTTTAAAAAGTTTTTTGAAATTCCTTAAAATCTTAAAATCCTCTTCAAATTGATTAAAATCCTTTAAATTTTTTTGAAACGCTAAATTCTATTGAAATTCCTTAAGGGTATGTATTACTTACCCGATCCCTACCTTACCGACATTTTTTTCTCTGTAACGCTACGTCTACATTTATTGAGATACCACATTGAAAATTTCTATATTTGAAGCTAGCATATTTTCTTTAATTTTATAAATTTTCAATTTGATATCTTTATAAATGTAGACGTAGCGTTACAGAGAAAAAAATGTCAGTAAGTAATCGGGTAAGTAATACATGCCCTTAAAATCATTTAAAATTTCTTGAAATCCTTTGAAGTTTTTGTTTTTAAATTATGTACAATCTCTTAAAATCCTTCAGATTTATTTATATCCCTTACAAATTTGTTGAAATCTTGTGAAAATCCTGAAACTGTTTTGAATTCTTTGAAAATCTCTTGAAATTTCTTAAAATAACTTGAAATCTTGTAAAATTTCATAAAAATCATTAAACTCTTCTGCATTCTTTTAAAATCCCTTCAAATTCTTTAAATTTATAAAAATCTCTTGATACTGACTAAAATCACTTGAAATATTTACAAATCCTTTAGTCTCTTTAAAATTTCTTCAAATTTTAAATCCTTAAAATCGATTTAAATATTTAAAAATTTTTTAAAGTCATTAAAATATCTTAAAATTTTATGAAATCTCTTGAAAGTATTAAAACTTCTGAGAACTAGTAAAAGATTTCATGAAATTCTTAAAATCATGTTAAATTTGTAGAATACTTTTGAAGTTTTTTAACATTATTTCCAATCACATAAAATCCTTTAGATTTTTTTAAATCCCTTAAAATCACTTTAAAATTTCTTGAAATCTTACGAAAACCTCGAAACTATTTCGAATTCTTTAAAAATCCCTTGAAATTCCTTGAAATCAATTGAAATTTTGTGAAATTTCCTAAAAATCATTAAATTCTTCTGCATTCTTTTAAAATCCCTTCAAATTCTTTTAACTCAATAAAAATCTCTTGATACTTCCTAAAATCACTTGAAATATTTTGAAATCCTTTAAATCGATTTAAATCACTTCCAATTCTTTAAAATCATTAAAATATCTTGAAATTTGATGAAATATCTTGAAAGTCTTAAAACATCTCAGAATTCTCAAAAGATTCCTTGAAATTACTTTAAATCACTTAAAGTATTTTGAAATCCTCTATTAAAAAAACTTGAAGTTTTACGAAAATCCTGAAACTCTTTCTGACCTATTTCTCACCTATTTTTGTTTAAAAAATCACCTTTTTTTGGTAAAAATAGGTACTGTGATGACTGATATTAATTTATTTTTTACACATTCTTTGGATCTCAACTACGCTACTTTTTCTCTTAAAAATTATTAGAAAAATAAAAAATACAGAATTTTCGAATCAATTTAATAACACAGGAAATTTTGATAATTCTGCGCGGATCAATTTTAGCGTTCCGATTTTAAAGAAAAATATTTGCGAAAGTTCGTGCATCTGTTTTACATAACAGTACAACTTTTGCATTGGCAGTGTAGTAAAAAATGATGACTTCCTCAATTTCGCACAAGTTACATGATGGCTCTCGTAAAAGAATAATCGGCGTCGATGAGGACTGTGATTCGTCTTAATATTTTGAAAGCTTGTAACATCTGCTAGTCCCGTGGACACGCGAGTATCCGGAACGGAAAGCAGCGACGTAGATGACGCAACGCATCCATCGTGTAAACATATTGGTGCTTTAATTATACTCAGCTGCTAAAATTGCTTCCACGTTTCGCTTCGCGAAAATTTCTAATCTGCTTTTTTATCATTTTGAAGATGAAGATTGCTTGCATCAGATTTTGTAACTTACACTGTAAGTTCCATCCTTTCATGCATCCTTTTTATTCCTTTCACATGACATTTAAAATCCTTTAAATTCCTCAAAAAACTTTTAAATCTTTTAAAATTCCTAAAAGTCTCTTCAAATTTACTACAATCCTTCAAATTTTTCAAAATTCCACGAAGAATTTTAATATCTCTTAAAATGTGTCAGAATCTCTTAAAATTATTGGAAACTTATTGAAATCCCTTAAAATTTCATGAAATCTTTTACAATTTCACAAAGTATTTTACGAATCAAAAAAATCTCATGAATCCCTTAATATTCAATAAGGAACTTTGAAATCCCATAAAATACATTAAAATCGCTACATGAAAATTCTTAGAAACAAAAACCCCACAAAATTCTTTAAAAATCAAAAGTAATTTTTGAAATATTTTTTTAATTCAACGAGGAATATTTAAATTCCCTAAAATCATTTTAAAAATGTGAAAATTTCTTTAAAATTTTAAAAGCTTCTTAGAATTCTTACAAGCCTTTTAAAATCATTTATAATTCCATGAAAAACTTTGAAATCCTTTAAAATACGTAAAAATCTCCTAAAATTTTGTAAAATTCTAGGAAATTTTTTTAAAATAATAAAAATCTCATCAAATACTTTAAAATTCCACGAGAAAAATTAAAATCCTTTAAAGTTCCTTAAAATTGTTTAAATTACCTAAACTTTCTTAAAAATCTCTTTTAATCCCTTTAATTCCCAGAAACTTCTTAAGGTCATTGGAAGAATTTGATAATTTAGAAATAGAATAAAAAGAAGATAAAGTATAAAAAAGTCGATTTTTAAGAAAGTTTAGGTAATTTAAACAATTTTAAGGAACTTTAAAGGATTTGAAAAAGCTTATAAGAATTTCAAGAAATTTAGACTTTTTTTTAAGTAATTTTAAGGGATTTTAATTTTCCTCATGGAATTTTAAGGAATTTCAAGAGGTTTTCAAGAATTTTAAGAAACTTTTAAAAATTTAAAGATATTTTAGACATTTTTAAAATGATTTTAGAGAATTTAAATATTCCTCGTGGAATTAATAAAAATTTAAAAAATTGCTTTTGATTTTTAAAGGATTTTGTGGGTTTTTTGGTTTCTAAGAATTTTTGTATAGAGATTTTAATGTATTTTAAGGGGTTTCAAAGTTCCTTATTGAATATTAAAGAATTTCACGAGATTTTTACGATTCGTAAAAGATTTTGTGAAATTGCAAAAGATTTCATGGAATTTTAAGGGGTTTCAATAAGTTTCGAATATTTTAAAGAGATTCTGACGCATTGTAAGAGATATTAAAGTTCCTCGTGGAATTTTGAAATAATTCAAGATATTTTAAAAATATTTTGTGGAATTTTGAAAATTTTGAAGGATTTTAGGAAATTTTAATAGATTTTAAAGTTATTTGAGGAATTTAAAGGATTATAAATGGTTTTTCCTACAATGTTTGAAATTTAATAGGCTGTAGTTGAAATTGGGATAAAATCTTGAGTAAAATTATATTTATATAGTACTTGGAATGTCTTTGATGAGAGGATACCTAGATTTGAATGCTACATGTGCTAATATTTATATCTTATATCTTAGACCGAACACATGCCGTAGGGCATTGAAACATCGTAATAATGGACCGACAACGTCTGGCGACGTTCAAAATCTTCGTGATCTGACGACGTGCACGATGATTTAGAAACGGGAGGCTGAGGCTTTTAGACGGTTTTACCAAGCAAATGGATTCACGGTGGACTTCGCTAATTGATTTTACATGCTGGAAATCGGGTCGTTTGCGCTCACTCGACTTTAGATAATGTATTATCTATTCTCGAATGTGAAAAACATATAAATTATATGCAATTCAAAAGATTTATTTAGGATTTTAAAGATATTTCTGGGAATTTTAAGGGATTTAGATGATTTTTGATTCATTGTTATGCAATTCGAAAAGAATTGTAAGATATTAAAAAGATTTTGTGGAATTTTAAAGGAGCTCAACCAATTTTACGGTATTTTCAAGAATTCTAAGGGATTTTAAGGGATTCTGAATGTTTTTGGAATTTTGAGGATTTATAATAATTTTAAGTGATTTCCAAAAATTTTTACAATTTTTAAAAGATTTAGGACTATTTAAAAGAATTCTCTTATATCCTAGTGGAAAATATACGATCTCAATGTATATCTTGGTATTGAAGTATATCTTTATACTCGGAATATTTTTATTCAAGCTGATGTCTTGCCAGTAATTGAAAAGAAAAAAAAAATTATAAATTGTTCACTGTGGGAGCTTTTCTATATTTACGTTTTCCTTCCTACGAGATTTTTACATTTTAAACTTGTACTCTTGAAAGCCAAGTTAAAATTCGCAAAAATCTTTAAAAATGCCTAAAAAACTATTAAAATTTTATAACAATTCAAATCTATTAAAATCTTTAGAAATTTAATCTAATTCCATGTAATTCTTAAAAATTCAACAAAATCCTTTAAAAATGAGAAAAATCCCTTAAAATTTTATGACAACCTTCGAAAGCCTTTTGTCTTCAGCAAAATCTTTTTAAAATCACATATGTATAGAACTTATATTGAAATCCTTTAAAAAAATTAGTCCACAAACTTTAAAATCCTTCAAAATCCATAAAATATTTTAAAACTCATAAAAATCTTATGAAATCTCTTTAAATTCATGAAAATCTGTTAAAATTCACTAGAAACTTCATGAAATTCTTTAAATTCTACATTAAGATTTAAAGTCCTTCTACATCTTTTAAAATCCATTACAATTATTATAAATCTCATTAAATTTCATGAAATCTTTAAAGTTGTATAAAATCTTTTAAAAATCAGAAAATTGGACGAAATTCCTGTAAATTTTATGAAAACATCTACAATTCCTTAAAGTTCCATAAAATTCTCTGAAACCTTTTGAAATCTCTTAAAATTCCTAGAAACTTCAAAACAAGATTTAAAATCCCTTAATAATTTTTAAAATACCCAGAAATCTTATCAAATTTCTTTAAATTTTACAAAAGGCCTTAGAAATACCATAGAATTCGTTAAAATCTCTTACAATTCCTTAAAATCCTTTAAAATCTTTTGAAATCCTTCCATAATATTCCCTGAAAAACTTTTAAATTCGTGAAATTTTGCAATAGCATTAAAAATCCCTTTATATCCTTTAAAATCCGTTAAAAGTATTAGAAATCTCATCGAATTCAATGAAATTCTTTAAAATTTCATAGGATCCTTTAAAGATAAGAAAAATCTCTTGAAATCATTTAAAATTATTATAAATCCTCAAAATTTTATAAAATCCTTCGTAATTCTTAGCAACCTTTTTAAATATCTGAAAATACCTAGAAATTCCAGGACAATATGAAAGATTGCTCAAAACCCTTTCAAAATCCTACAAACCTTTTGAAACCCTTTAAAATTTCACGAAAACCTTAGAAATCGCTTAAATTCGTTGAAATCTCCTAGAATTCACAGAAACCTCTTAAAATTCCTCAAAATTTCAAAAATATTTAGAATCCCTTAAAATCCCTTAGAATTCTTAAAAATACCTTAAAATTGGTTGAGCTCCTTTAAAATTCCACAAAATCTTTTTAATATCTTACAATTCTTTTCGAATTGCATAACAATGAATCAAAAATCATCTGTATCCCTTAAAATTCCCAGAAATATCTTTAAAATCCTAAATAAATCTTTTGAATTGCATATAATTTATATGTTTTTTCACATTCGAGAATAGATAATACATTATCTAAAGTCGAGTGGAATTAAAAAAAATTTCAAAAATTACTTTTGATTTTTAAAGGATATTGAGGTGTTTTTGCATGATCTCCTTTAAAATTCCACGAAATCTTTTTAATATCCCACAATTCTTTTTGAATTAAGTAAAAGCAAATAAAAAATCGTCTAAATCCCTTAAAATTTCTAGAAATATCTTTAAAATCCTAAAAAAAATCTTTTGTATTTCGTAAAAATCATTTAAAAATCGTCAAATTCTCTTAAAAATCTTAAAAACCTCTTGAAATTCCTCTCTAAAAGTAAAAATGTCTCAAAAATCTCGCATATAAATTTTTGTTTAAAATCTGATTGGTTTTGGAATGACTTCAAGTTGTAAGAAGAAAAAGAAAATAATCGCGCGCGTGTTATTGGTTGCTAGTATCTTTGAAAAATCCTTAAGAAAAATTTATGACGACCTTGGAAAATTTGTAGATACAAAATAATGAATAATAATATTAATAATAATGATAATAATGATAATTCGATAGATAGATAGATGAAAATGAAAATGAAGTGAAAATGCTTTCTGATTATATATGATTTGAATTGATTCACAATCTTATATAATGTGAAAGCATTTTCATTTCATTTTCATTTACATTTCAAGCATTTATGTCTCACGATTTCATTCTGCAGAATAAAATCGTGAGACATAAACTTTCTCGAGCAGAATATTCCATTATGCTATGAATTGAAATTTTGATGCTTGGAACTGTTTTGAACGATTAATTCCATTTTCTACAAAGAGGATGCATCGCTTTATTCTTGAGGAAGTAACTTTTCTCGTGTCTGTCATCTCGTCTATGTTCTCTGGGGAATCCACGGGTAAGCGGCCTTGGCCAGAAGACGACACTTCTATAAATGCTCCTCAAATTGTCTGCTTTGAGATTAAATTTATTCCGTGCACAATGATAAATATAGATCTTATTCGCGTTTCACATATAATACATATATGCACAAAGAGCAATCTTTGATTTTATATCAGTCAGATTTAAAAATCTCTTTTCAAATCATCTCTTCCAGTGGTTCAGGCAAATTTTCATATGAAATATCACAGAGCAGAAAAAACAAAAAAATAGAAAAGAAGTAGAATAGAAGTACTTTTGCAGTTGATTATTAATTAATAAAGTCTGGAAGAATTTATTCTTTATAATTGTAATACATAAAAATGAAGAAGGTATATTTTCAGGTAGAATAAAGCGGAAACGCGGCAGAGCATAAGAGTCGATAGTTATTACTGAATGATAACGTAGCTAATTTTGTCTTGGCACAGAGCAGAAAGTCCGTTGCCATGCTAAAAACGTGGAAATTTTTTACACATAACTATAACGTTCATCAATAAACAGCAGATGTTTTTATGTCTGAAAAATATTAAAAATTACTTTCTTCCTATCTGTCTCGCATGTCTTTTGACAAAAGTCGAAAAAAGCTTTCAGCAGCTAAAAATATTTGCAGTTTTTAAATGAAAGTTCAAACATTATATACAGAGCTGGTTTTTTTTTTTATTTAATTATTGTTGGGAAACTAGTACTGTAAATATTGGTGATAATTTATTCATCTGAGAGACCTATAATGATGATATTTTGTATATTATGTTATGATATTTGATATATTATCATGTTATTTGTATGATTATGATTGATTACTACACAAAAGATTTTTAAGTTCCGGTATGTAGTTTTCTAGAGGAATGTGTCTCATTTGACAGAATGACATGCAAAAGACAATATTTTCTTTCGAGTAGGAGTTGATGAAAATTATAAGAACAACGACCTATTTTCTAGAATGAAAATTTGAAAAAATATTGAACGGGATATTTTAAAATTGAGCTTCCAGCTCCATCTCTGGTGGACTGAATTAAAGCTCGATGATGAAAGCTCGAAAGCTCTTGTGATTTAGCAACTGTCGCCATCTGCAACGATTCATTGAAAGCATATAGCGTTAATAATAATACCACCCCCGCAACGGAATTTTCAAAGTGGTCGACAGTCTGAAAAAAATCAATCTGGTTCAACGTTTTTGCCTTTCTTATATAATCTTTAGTATTTAATTTTTAATACACTAGCAAACCAACATGCGAATGATTAGTTATTTTACTTCTTACAACTTTAAGTCATTCGACAGTCTTTTAAGAACTCTAAGGAATTTTAAGGGACTTTAAATGTCATGGAATTTTCAAGGATTTTAGGAGAATTAAGAACTGTTAATGACGTTTAAAAGACTTTACTGGCATTTTTAAGGATTTTATGAGATTTTTCTAATAATTTTCAGGGATTTCAAGAAAGTTTTCTGATTTTTAAGAAATTTTATGTAATTTTTAAGAATTTTATGCAATCTGACGAGATTTATAATACTTTTAATTTAATGTTCCTTGGCAAATTTTAAAGAATTTCAGGAGATTTTTATAATTTTTTAAAAATTTTGTGGAATTTAAGGGAATTTTGAAAAGTTTTCAAATAGTATAAAGTTTTTTTTTAGGGATTTTAAGGGATTTAAAAGTTTTTCGTGGAATTATAAAGGAATTTTAAGAGATTTTAAGGAATTATAAATATTCTCCTGGAATTTAAAAGGATTTTGAAAGGCATGTAAGAATTTTAGGAAATTTAAATTATTTTCAAGTAATTTTAAAGAATTTAAATTTTCTTCATGGAATTTTAAAGGATTTCACAAAATTTTCAGGATTTATAAAAGATTTTGTAGAATTTTCTGGAATTTCAAGAGGCTTTCAAGAGCTTTAAGAAATCTTTATGTATTTTATGCGATTTTAAAGTTTTTCGTGGAATTCTAAAGGATTTTTTGAGAAGCTTGTAAAAATTGAAATTTTGACATTTTAAAAATGTTTTTAAGGAATTTTAATATAGTCCTCATAGAATTTAAAAAAATGTCAAGTCATTTTTCATTTTTAAAAGATTTTGTGAGATTTTTTATTTGAAGTGTTTTTTTTTTTTTAGAGATTTTAGTTATTTTACTTCTTACAACTTTAAGTCATTCGACAGTCTTTTAAGAACTCTAAGGAATTTTAAGGGACTTTAAATGTCATGGAATTTTCAAGGATTTTAGGAGAATTAAGAACTGTTAATGACGTTTAAAAGACTTTACTGGCATTTTTAAGGATTTTATGAGATTTTTCTAATAATTTTCAGGGATTTCAAGAAAGTTTTCTGATTTTTAAGAAATTTTATGTAATTTTTAAGAATTTTATGCAATCTGACGAGATTTATAATACTTTTAATTTAATGTTCCTTGGCAAATTTTAAAGAATTTCAGGAGATTTTTATAATTTTTTAAAAATTTTGTGGAATTTAAGGGAATTTTGAAAAGTTTTCAAATAGTATAAAGTTTTTTTTTAGGGATTTTAAGGGATTTAAAAGTTTTTCGTGGAATTA